>NW_006499364.1:2005060-2065944 GCF_000471905.2 Amborella trichopoda
AGAGAGAGAGAGAAGGGGTTTATAAAAGAATAAGAAAATGATGTCTTTTGAATTTTTATTTGAGCTAAAATGATGGGATAAAGTTGGTCCAGTGTTTAGGTGATATAATACATGAGATTTATATGTCGCCAAATATGTTTTGAAACCTTGGGTCAGAAAAGATGCTGTATGGATATATTTTCCCTTTATTTTTTTGTAGACTTCATTTCATTTGAACTTCCTAACTAATTAATAGCACATTTGTTGTCTTTTGGGGTTTTCTAATTAGAAATTTTAAAATATAAAATTAAATAAAAAAAGCAAGGTATTTTAGAATAAGGATGGTATACTATGAGACTATTTATTTTTGGAAAAATTATGTAAATACCCATTTAAGTTTCTGTCATTACTAAAATACCAAATATTTTTTGTTTATGAATCCATTCAACATAATAATTTGGCCATTTGTCAATCCAAACTAGGGCACATGCTAGGATCGTGTGGCTCTACACTCGTTGATGAGAAGCATCCCGAATCCCTAGACAAAGAGTTGCAAGAGGCTGCGAAAGAGTGGGAGGAAGGTGGTCTGGCCACACTTGACGAGCTTGAGGAGATAAACTTAGGGGATGAGGCCGACCTAAGGTCAACTTTCATCTCGGTGAAAATGTCCCTAGAAGAGAAAGAAAGTTATATCTCCCTCCTCCGAGCAATTCGGGACGTCTTCGCTTGGTATTATCACGGAATGCCCGGTTTAGACCTCAAATTCTTTCCATCATCTCGGCATTGATCTCTCCATCAAACCCATAAAGAAGAAATCAAGAAGTTTTAGACCCGACCTCGAGATGCAGATCCATGCTGAGGTGAATAAGCACAGGCATGCTGGATTCATACGCGAAGTCAAATACCCAAGATGGCTGACAAAATGTTGTCCCAATCAAGAAGAAAAATGGCCAAATCAGGGTCTGTATTGACTTTCACAACTTGAACACCACTTGCCCCAAGGACAACTTCCCCCTACCTTTCACCAAGATGCTTGTCGATTCCATGGCTCATTGCCAGATCTTTTCCTTTATGAATGGGTATTTTGGTTATAATCAGATCAGAATGGCACAAGAGGATGAAGAGGCCACTGCATTTTTGACCCCAAAAGGTGTCTTTGCTACACTGTGATTCCTTTCGGGTTAAACAATTCCTGTGCCATGTATCAGAGTGCCATGATGACCATCTTCAAGGTTATGATCCACAAGGAGGTCGAGTGCTATGTGGTTGACTTGGTGGTCAAATCTGAAACAATGGGCGCTCACTTAAAAAACCTTAAAAAGGTATTTGAATGGCTGCGGTGTCACCAATTCAAGATGAACCTCTTGAAATGCACCTTTGGTGTACGCTCAGGAAAATCTTAAGGTTCATCATGAGGTACCGTGGGTTGGAGATCGAGCTAGTCAAAATCAAGGCAATTTAGGATATGCCACCGCCTACGATCCTACATGAACTAAGGTCTCTCCAAGGACAGCTGACATATATTCGAAGGTTCATCTCAAACTTTTCAAGGCGATTTCAGGCCCTTTTCACACTTGCTGAAGAAGGACACCCCCTTCATATGGGTGTGCCAAGCTGCACTCGATGATATCAAGCAGTATTTGTTGAATCCTCTAGTGCTCTCTATGCTAGTGTTAGGAAGGCCTCTCATCCAATACGTGACCGCCCTTGATGAGTCACTCGGGGTACTTCTAGTGCAGAGCAATGATGGGGGGAAGGAAACAACGCTCTATTATCTCAGTTGTAGGATGTAGGGAGCCGAAAAGAATTATCCTCCAATGCCTAGCCTTGATCTTTGCGGTACAAAAGCTCCGCCACTTCTTGCTCGGTCATGAGGTCAAACTAATCTCAAAGGCATTCCTGATCAAATTCCTTAGGACTTGGCCGTGCCTATCAGAACGCCTGGCCACATGGACATTATTATTGATGGAGTTAGACATCATGTACGTATCATAGAAGGCAATCAAAGGTCAAGCCCTAGCAAACTTTCTCGTGGCTCACCCAGTCCCTTCGGAATCTCCCTTGTCAAGTGATCTCTCGGATGAAAAATTTTTCTATATGGTACTAGCTGGACCGTGGGATTTGTATTTTGACGGAGCATTTCTGCCTGATAGAGGGGGTGTCGGAGTCGTGTTCCTAACTACAGACGGTGGAATGATTCCTCTATCCTTCTCACTGACAGAGGTATTTTCTCATAATGAAGCTGAATATCAAGCCCTCATAATCATATTGAAGATCACCCAGAAGCTAGACCTGTGGCAGCTAAACATCTTCCGCGACTCTGAGCTGGTCATCTAGCAACTTAAGGGGATTTATGACGTAAGGAAGGATACTCTTAAGCCTTATCATGACACGACCAAATCTTTTATGGCTCAGTTCGATGATTTCTCTCTGAGTCATATCCCTAGAAGCTAAACTCGAAGGCCGATGCTCTCTCAAAGCTCGGGGCCACCATTCAACTATCTTCGTCAGGACCCACGCCTGTCTGGGTAACAGAATGGAGACATGTCGACTTGAGAAACGAAGTTGATGCGGATGGAGAGAGAGATATCTTCCTCGAATGCCCACCTTATTCGTTTGGAGCACTCTTTGATGCCAAGGATGTCATTAAGGCAAAGCAAGAAATGTCTCGAGGAAAAGAATCCAAAGTTAAGAAGTGGGAGCCCGAATTCTTTGACCCGATGTGTGCAGAGGTAGAACAAGTAGAAGACTGGAGGGAGCCTATCATAAATTTCATAAAACATGGAAGGCTGCCTGAAGCTCGGGTGGAACGCAATGGTATACGATGGATGTCTACCAAGTATACCCTCATCGACGGGGATGTTCTCTTTGGTCGATGATTTGACGGAATTCTTCTCATACGCAACAAGCAAGAAAAGTACTCGAAGAAGTGCATTCAGGTATCTACGGGCTGCATCAGTCCGGTCCCAAGCTCTATGAGTGCATACCCAGACTCGACTATTATTGGCCTTCAATGGTGGTTGATGCCCAAAACTATGCTAAACGATGCCAGGTATGCCAAATTCACTCAACCCTCACTCATCAGCCCCCGGAGCCTCTCCATCCTACAATGACATCATGGCCCTTTTCCCAGTGGGGTATGGATATTGTAGGACCCATCAACCCTCCCTCTACCTTGGGTCATGCCTTCATGCTAGTGACAGACTACTTTTCCAAGTGGGTTGAAGCAGTCCCTCTCAAGCAGGTTCCAGGGACCACTGTGGCCAACTTCATGCGCCACCACATTATATTCCGTTTTGGGTTCCGGACCGAATAATCTCTGATAATGGCCCTCAATTTAGAAGCCATCATCTTGATCACCTGACTAACCAGTTTGCTTTCGAGTGGAAATATTTGACCATGTACTACTCTCGAGCCAACGGTTTAGTTGAGGCGTTCAACAAAACCCTATGCGGGGTGCTCCGGAAGTCAATTTTGAAGTCAAAGAAGAATTGGCATGAGAAGCTATCTGAGGCTCTATGGGCCTATTGCACCACCACTCACAATGCTACAAACCTTACCCCTTATTCCCTGGTTTACGGAGGTGAGGCGGTTTACCCGTCAAAGTTCAGATACCTTCACTCCATGTTGCTATACATCAGGGACTAACCGAAGATAAGAGGGTCATGCTCCATTATCAGGAGTTGGACGCCCTTGATGAAAAGAGACTAGAGGCTCAGCAAAACCTCGAGCTCAATCAGGGGAGAATGAAGAGAGCTTTCGACTAATCTGTCAAGGTTCGCTCATTCGCACGTGCAGACCTAGTCTTAGCAGTTAAGAGACCAATTGTCATGCATGGGCACCGCAAAGGAAAGTTCAAACCCAAGTGGGAAGGTCCATTCATAGTCAAGAAGGTCACACCAAATGGGGCCTATATACTAGCAAACTCGGATGGAGGAGAGACGATGCCCCCTATCAATGGGGGATACTTAAAGAAGAATTATCCCTGATATATCCCTAAAATACGATACATGCTGTAAAAAGAAGGAAATGGAAAAGAAGAACTTTAAGCTGGCTCAAAAGAAGTTCATTTCTTTCATTGCATTAGAGAAGGTTACAAGCTACAATCAAAAGTCTATTATTAGGGAGATTGCAAAGCTCTTGCATTTGAGGATAAGAGGATGGTTATAGGCAAAAACGAAATGCCCTCATCATGAAGAAGAAACAAAACCACTTGGAAGTCAGCTTCAATTCATCTGTTAGGTGTTCTCAAAGAGGATGGTTACAGGCCAAAAGAAGAAGCCAACCATTTTGGAGTTAGGTTCAATCCATCTGACATACAAAGCAGACTTCTCTGGCAAGGAGCGGCCCATGATGGATTCCCTTCCTCCAAAACAACATGGACTTTACTGTTGTGCTGAAGGACTTGGCTTCCCAAAGACCACAGTAACCGGGCCACGACCCTTCGTCCCCGACAGTCCCCACAAGGCATTCCCGTCCCTGATCATCGCCATGCACAAGTCAATGCCGCGCGTGATCATCACCGCATGTGACTTAACACCATAGGTGACCACTACCGTGCGCAGCTCAACGTCGTGTGCTACCATCATCACAGGCAAGCCAGCTCCGCACGAGACTATTGCCGCGAGAGGCATGCTCCTAAGAGTGGATATCGCCATGCGCAGCCTAGAGACACGCAAAGGAAATGTTGCATGCAACTTAATGTCGCGCATGCCCTCACGGTACCCCCGTTCCCAGTACTCCCAATTACCAGGAGGCATTAAGTCCCACGCCTCTTCGTTTTCCCCAACCATCGCTCATCCCTGACGGTCTGCCTTCTCACGACCCTTCGTCTCCCTGCAGCCCTTCGGGTTTCGTTGGAAACTCCTTCCGTTCACCGGGAATCCCCTCTGACCTTATTCTTTCCCCTTATCAATGGCCGCGAATCTCGAAAAAACCCTCGAAAAACCCTTCCCCGCCTTCTACTCATTACTAGAGTTGACGAAAAACCACTAGAATCCTTAGATAGCTTCCCTGAGACCCTGCGGGCTTACCTTCTCCCTATTTTTGCACTTTTGCAGTTCCCCACAACTCATCGAAATCTCATTGTGGCTCCGGTGAGCCCACTGCTGCTCCTCCTTCTTCTTTTCTGATAATCAGAGGACCATCAGAGCCCCCTAACCACCCTTCTACAACCTGCTAGCAACTGTGAAACTATGAGAAAAACACTTGAACTCACTCGAGCTCACCAGAAAGCTCTTGAAGACTTAAGTACTGTAGATTTTGACTGGGAAAAATCTTGATGGAAGCTCCCTCTTCTCTATCTAAGAAAAATCTCTTCAATTGTTATACCCTTCGATAAAATAGTGAAATGGGGTTTTCCCCCTTTTTATACTCAACAGTGCCACAAACTGCCCTTCATAAATTCAAAATGATGCTCCAAGTCCCCAACTTCTGACGACAATAAGACCAGGCTGGGGCAGATCAAGCCTGAGACCTGAAAGGGCTATCGCCACACGACTTCGTCAATGAGCCAACACCATGTGCTTCTTCAAGGCTCCATCGCCATGCGCATCGTCAAGGGCTATCGTCACGCGCCTTGGCCAAGGAGCCAAAACCGTGTGCTTGGTCAAGGGCTATCACCGTGTGGCTTCATCAAAGGCTATCGCCGCACGCCTGTCAGGAGTTAACACCACACGCCTCACCAAGTGGTTAACGCCGTGTGCTTCACTCAAGATCTAATGCCGCATATGCCATCCAAGACTTAGTGCTATGCGCATGCCATGGCACTCCCACCCGGACCATCGTCCGACCTCCTCAGGAAGTTCATTCCCTGCACCCCAGTCTCACTCTTCACGAGTCAAGTCTCTAATTACGGCTCGATTCCCAAGGTAGTCACATTCTCCTCACACAATGATCCGTGCTGCATGACCTTAAACTACATAGCCAGGGTCCGTGCTACATGACCCTAAACTGCACAGCCTTGGTCCGTGCTGCATGACCTTAAACTGCACCGCGATGGTCTAGATGCACGACCCTAAATTGCATGGTCCTAGTCGCATCCGTACTTTGTCCTGTCATTCTTAGAATAGTTTCTTGCACACCATAACTCATCATCCCCAAGGAGTCGCACTTAACCTCCTAATCCCCAATGAAGTCTGCTTCCTCTTACCACTCCTCCGTAGGGCCACCATCTTCATCTAAATCTCTCTGCTTGTGTATAGACTTGACTATTTCCCCAGGGAGTTAGATCGCTATCCACAGACCTATCTCCCATGCAGCTTCACCTACATGGTGACCCACACAAAGGTCCTAGCCACATGACTTTAAACTTCACAGCCATAGTCCAAACTATATGAACTTAAACTGTAGCGGAGGTCTAGTTGCATGACCTTAAATTGCCTAGTCCTAGCTGCATGACTTTAAACTGCATAGCCATGGTCCAAACTATATGACCTTAAATTGTAACAGAGGTCTAGCTGCACCATCTTAAACTGCCTAGTCCTAGCTGCATGACTTTAAAACACGGTCCAAACTATATGACCATAAACCATAGTCTACGCCCTAGTTGCATGACATTAAAAGGCTCAGCATCACGGTCTAAACTATATGACCTTAAACTGTAGTGGAGGTCTAGTTACACGACCTTAAACTGCATGGTCCTGGTTGTATGACTTTAAACTGCATAACCATGGTCCAAGCTATATGACCTTAAACCATAGTGCACGTCCTAGTCGCATGACGTTAAACTGCTTTGCCCAGATCCCAGAGGCATGATCTTAAACAAAGCCTCACATATGTGTACACCCCCTTTACATGCAGCTTAACCCATGCCTTCCCTAATCGACCGATTCGTGTGCGCACACCACCTTCATAAATTCGCCAGTAAACCCATTCGCTTCACTATCACTATTCATCATTCCCAAGTGAGTCTCACCCATGCTCAAACGGTGAGCCATCTCGCCACCGACACTCGCCGTCAGCTAGTAGGTCACCACTTTTCACCCACCTTTCATACATCATCCATCTTTCATAAGTAGCCTCGTGCCATCTCCTTAAAGTGAGTCAAAACCACCATCATAGTTACTCCGTGGCCTCCATAGACTACCATTCATCACCACTCCGGTCTAGTTGTATGATCTTAAACTATAATGCACGTCCTGACAACATGATGTTAAAAGGCTTCGCACAAGTCTTGAAGGCATGACCCTAAACACACTTTCACGACAAAAAAAAAAGGCATGGTGTACACCTGGACAAGGGAGAGTAAAAATGACGGACGAGCATGGTCATGAAACCATGAGTAAAAGAGTTCCAGGAAAACAAAAACCTAGGCACCGTGAGCAATAACAGATAAAAATGGTGGACATGGCCTCAAGGTCATGGGTAAAAGAGCCCGAAAATCAAGAAAGTTGGTGAAAACCATCTCTATGGCGCCACTTCCCCAGTCCAAGTGCAAACCTGCAAAGGGTGCTTGGACCAACAAAACAGGTTGACACAACATCACATTCTCAGTCGGCACCCAATTGTCAAAACAAGCATAATTCTAGCTTATGAGGTCTATGCAAAATCCTCAACTGCCAACATCAAATCAACACAAAATGGTTCATCCGGGACTAAGAGCCTCATAATATCTCCCATACTTCACCACCAAAAATAACAAGAGTCCTTGAGGATGAGGACGATGATCGAAAGATCCCTCTAAAATGCTAAAGATCCGTACGAAGGCAAGAAATTGACCAAGTTGGGGCCTAACCTGCCAGGGACTTCAGATTATTCCTCGCCATGAGATCACCTTACCAAAAACCTTCCTTAACCGACAAGCTTAGATCTTCAGAACAGGTCAGAAGCCCTCGATTGAACCCAACAAGATGGGGCTCACGAGGTTACCTAACCATAATTCCCCCTACCCGATAAGCCCAAATCTTCAGGATAGGTCAGAAACCCCAGACTGGACCCTGCTAGATGGGACCTATCGAGATACCTTGATCATCAAAAGCAAACCTGGTGTAGCAACAAATAATGCCGACCAAAGGTTCATAGCACTTGGCCGCCACATAGGCCCGATTCTAACCAATGAGGTCCCTACAAAATCCTCAAGCTGTCAGAATCGCAAATAGTCCCTCGAGGGTGAGGACTTCTACAGATCCCTCAATAAGTCTCTTCTTCCCATAAAGCCTCCAAGGATAGACCCGTACATTGCGTCTAGACGTCTGAGCATCCTAGTTACAACATTACGTGGACCTCCTCGGCATTCACGTAGTCCTGTGGCTAACCAAGGAAAATTTTTTCCAAATGATTGTACTTCTCGCTTCTCTCGAAGAACAACATTCAGTGGGGCATGCTGTTGGAAGGCATTTTTCATCATCATGGGTCCCCGGTCAATAAAGCCTAACAAACAATGAAAATTATGACAGTCTTAGAATGGCCCTAAAACTGGTGAAAATCTTCATGAGAACTCCTAAAAGTCCCCTACCAAGTTTTGTCACATTCTGAAATGTCTAAGGTAGTGCAGATAGAGAAACAGTTTCGACAGAATCAGCCTTTAGCACCCTGAAATGGGCCCCTATAAATAAAACTACATTTTTAGGGCATAAAATTACTATGGGATCACCTCCATTGGATCCAACATGATTGAAAGCCCCCAGGGTCAAATTTCAACTTAAACGAACGTTCCAAAAAGAAGTTATAGGCAAAAGAGTGAAATAGGAGGAGTTGCACGCTATTCCCGTGCGGCCACCCTGCAACTCAACTCCATTAAAAGGGTAGTCATGAACAGTTAATTTTGACACTTATATCTCCCTCGTTCAAGATTGGATCTTGCTCAAACATGATGGAGCATGTTCATCTCATCAAGACGAGCGTTTTGATATGTGGCACGCTCTGTGACGACGCTTGAGTGTGAAGAAGAGCTAGAGAGTAGTTGCTGATCCTTAAAAAAGTTGTAGGAAAATCAGGAGCATCGTACCTCGCTTGAGTGGCAAATCATGCCGTTCACGAGCCTGATCGATGTTAAACTAGTTCTATCGTGTGCATAAGGTCTAGGGCTATTTCTAATCCGAACCTCGTACATGATGAGCGGTCAGATTCCACACATGAAGCCGATGAATTGACTGTAAATTCTGACATCGAAATTCCAGATTCCGGCCAAAATGTTAAAGTTGCAAAAATCTTTGTTCGGGTACAGAATCGAGCTGCGTTTGTTGCCACGCGATCGTGACGGCATGCTCAGTATGATCTAGTGAATAAATCACAGAAAAACATGAAAGAATGAGCACACTATTGATCTAAAGTTTCAAGATTCGTCCAAATTTCAACACGATTCATGGCTCAAAGTTGGTATCAAATAGATCGTCATGTCGATCCCTACAAGAAAACAATCATCTTTTGATAAAAAAAGCATCAGAACAACCCCGGATCATCCATGAAACATCACACAAGTTCTAAGGCAGCACTGTTTTGGAATTTCACATATTGTTAGGAAGGGGCAAATCTGTTATTTTACACCTTATTTTCTCATTCACAATGGAGAACTTTGCTTAATAAAATTTCTCTTTCTTCTCATTGTTGGGTCATGTTTGGAGAGAGAGAGACAAAGGCGAGAGAAACTTTTGGATCGGTACCCTTAAGCTCAAGGTAAATTTTCTCTTTCTTCTTTTCTTTCTTCTTCTTCGTCTGAACTCCTCCCAGAGGCCATGCATGGCAGTGACAGTGCCGTGCATGCCTCTTTCTTCTATTTTCTTCCTTTTGTGACTTCATAGATCACGGATAGCGATGGCGGCACCATGTGCGAACTGCTTGCCCTTTTTGTTTGCTCGTTGTTATCTCTTAGCTAGACTCGCGGACGACGCTGCTCACCACTCTGCGTAGAGGTGCCATCGACATCTTGGTGAAGAGCACAGATGGTGAAACTTATTGCCGCCTGCAGGGGTCTCCCCCTGTTGCACTCCTATCGCAGATGACGATGCCAACGCCGCCTGCGAGGGGTCGCAGCAACACCTAGTGCCATCCACGAGCTTCCTTCACGCGCTCAAAGCTTGTCGCTGTCCACGAGCTTCCTTCGCATGCGCGGTGCCTATCGCCATCTGCGATCTTCCTTCATGTGCTCGGTGCCTATCACCGTCTGCGAGCTTCCCTCGCGCACTTGGTGCCTATCCCATCCACGAGCTTCCTTCTCGCGCTCGGTGCCTATCGTCATCCACGAGCTTTCTTCATGCCCTCGGTGCCTATTTCCATTTGCAAGCCTCATTCTTGCATCCCACGCCTATCGTCGTGTGCCTCAAAAGGAACTATCGTCGTGCGCTTCACAAGTGGCTATCGCTTTGTGCTTCACAAGAGGCTATTGCCGCCTGTAGTTCACTGCTCACTCTTCAGTCGTGAGCAGTAGTGTATAGCGTCGTCCAAGGGCCATGACACTGCTACTTCACGGTTGAGCGTGGCGATGCCTAGCGCTGTCGAGATTCTATTTCTTTGTCTCCTTGCCTTCTCTTCAATCTCTTCCCTTCTTTCTCGACTAAGGTTTGACTCGATTTAAAAATTTGCTATAACGGTTGGCTGTCAAGCAGTATTGCCATCGCGCTGGTTCTGAGTACCATTCCTGTCTTACTATCACACTAGATTGGAATAGTCATATCAACTTTGATTATGAATAGTATTACCGTTGGGCCGATCTGAGTTACCGTGCAGGTCTAGCTAACACTCCGAGTCGGTCATTGCACTTGTCTAGCTATCATGTTAGTCCCGTCTCCTTGTCAAGTCCCCTATTCTTTTCTCCTCTCATTTAAACCTCTTTCTTTTCATCACCTTAACTTCTTACCTACTCATTCATATGAAGGTACATTGCCCTAAGACAAGGGTGGGTCATTCAGCCCTCTTGTCTTACAAATTAACCATAGTACTGTTGTATAGAAAACTAGGAGATTGCAGGTCAAGGGAGGCGATTCTGATCCCTTGAAGCAGCTGGGGGGACTTTTCATCATGATCTAAGAGGATGCCCACGCGAGTCAGCCTGAGTACATCACGGACCCAGGTGAGGTTGGTCCCCACCTCACATCCAAAATTCCTCTCTCACTAGTTGGACCGTTGCCCTTGTTCTGTGAATGAGGTTCCTGAGAGAACGATCTCAGGTCCCTAGACTTTCGAACACGAGACATGTGTCACTCGATCACCTAGATTCGGGGAGGCGAGATCGAGGCACCTAACCACCTGCGACCTGAGGGTGCTCTACATGTTGAGGCCTCCAACAACCTCCATATCAAAGTTGATCTCTAAATCAGTTCGCATAGAGAGTCTGTCATGCTACTATGGTGGGTCACGACAACAGTCTTCAAGCTTGGGAAACAATCGAGGCAATGGTAGTTCTCGAACCAGCTCCCGAGGCAACCAACAAAAAGGGGTAATCAGTGCAGCTGTTACCATCAGTGATCCAAAGAAGGTTGCCTCTCAGACTTTGGCCCTCTCCAAAGGGGTAGGCACATCAAAGACAACACCTCAGACAGGCAAACAACAGTCGTCATACAACTGGGTACCCCCACATTCAAACCTTAATCTAGATGACTATTGGACCAGACATTAGAATAAGGTTTATCCTTTTGAAAAGGAATGGGTTCCTGCACTGCTCCGACTATTGCATCTCATTGAGGCTCTAATCCAAAAGGGTCAGATCAAGCTCGAAGAACTCAAGAAAGCATTCAGGGCAGCAGAAGCGTCCCACGCAGTGACAGTTCAAGAGGAAGATGAGGCACCCATCATCCTTCACGCCTTGTTTGCCATGATGCTTCAAGAAGACCTCATCACGCCAAAATCAACAAGACAACCCAAGCACTAGGCTCAAAGAGCTGAGGGTCTCTGGTGTCCATATCATCAGATATAGGGGAATGACCTGAGCACATGCTCTGACTTTTACAAGCTATTAATGAAGAAAATGCAGAGAGGCTAAGAAGTTGGTGACATTTTGGAGGACCCCTGACCCCAGACTCGAGAAATGATAATTTGGACCCTCTTTTAACCCTGTTTGAGGCGATGCTCCAGTAATGACTCGTCACTCCTAAGCCTACAAGGCAGCCCAAGCACCTCGCTTAAGGGATCGAGAATCACTGGTGCCCATACCGTCAGATATGGGGCCATGAGCTAAACGAATGTTATGGGTTTGCAGCTATGGTTGCAGAAAACATCCAGGCAGGCCACATTGCTTATGCTGAATGCCACAAGTTGATAACTTCCACTCAGAAGAGTGTCCCAATACAAGACTCCCATGAAGAAGCCTCTGATCTCGCTGAACCCTCGACTTCCCAACCATGGAAAGTCCATCACGAGTGGAGCAGGCTCAAGTCTTTGAAGTGAGAAGAGATTTGTCAAGATAGGGATATTCACAAACCTAGCAAGATGGACCAAGCACCTCCAAAGGTGACTAGAAGAAGACAAGCACCGAGGGCTGCTCGTCGGAAGAACAAGGTTCCTCAGCCACCGGTCAAGTCAGAATTTTTCAGGCCTCTTCCTCCCTTGCTGACTTTAAAAGACTTTATCCCTCTCGCCACCAGCCTTATTCCTTCGCCTCATCAGGAGGATACCCTTGAACCATCTTTTACTAGGGAAACGTACAATGAGGGTGACGATGTTAAAAGCACTCCTGAATAGTCTAAGTAGGGGAGAGACCTAAAAGACTCCCTGAACATGTCCAATTCTGGTGATGATGTAAAAAGCTGCCTAGATCGGTCCAATAAGGGGAATGACCTTAAAAGTCCCTCACCTACTAACCCTTCTCCTCCTTCCTCTTCTTCTTCATCTTCTTACCGTGCCTCTTCTATGTCTCCTACAGGTACAACATTGAAATGTCCAGATTTCGAGGCTCTTGACAAAGAGCTCGAAGGAACCAATAGAAGCAGGACACACTGAAGGCAATTGAAAAAGACAGTAGTCCAAGAGGCTGGATTCTTAATAGTTGCTGATGCCTTGGTGGCCCGAGCTAAGTTAGAGTCATCTTCTTCTATTGGGAAGCACAAGAAGTCAAAGTTAAAGAAACCCCAGTGGCCTCTTGAGCCCGACTTTGAGCAGAGACTGAGAGAATCAAGGGGGCAGAGCTTCTATTTTCAGGAAGCTTGCCACATGGTGAAAATCTCAAAAGCATCATCCAACACAGGGCAAATGAGCCTGAGATCGGGGAAAATGTTGCAACCTCCACCTCAGAAGCCAGACATTTTGAAGTTTCCTGGTCTACCACTTCTCCCTCTCCCAAATACGTCAAACAATTTACCCATTCTCCAGCTCCCTGGGCTCCTTCCTCACCTAAATACCTTAGACAATCCACCCATCCTCCAATTCCTTGGGATGCTGCTTGTCCCATATACCCAGCGATCTCCTAAGACTCAACCTCAAATGTCCACTCAGACTACCCAAACCAAGCCGACTATGTAATCAAGCCATCCAACAGCCCAAAATAAACCTCTTCCACCTAAACCTATTTCTCAACCCATTATACCACTAAAGCCCATGGTAGGACCAAGAGGACAAAAGGCTGATGAGGAAAAGGTGAAGTATGGTTTGATAGGGCACCTAAGAAAACCACCAGCCCTTCCCAGCATCTATGACGCCCTCATTCTCTCGAGGGATTACTGTGTACCTCTGGTTCAGGCTCTTTCTAATCTAGAGGTGTACGAGACCCATTGAGGTGGACCCAACGATCTTAAGTGGATACATGACGATCACCTTCTCAAAAGATGATTTGCAATTGGGAGAAAAATTTCACAATCGCTCTCTCTTCGTGACTGGTGAGCTACATGCATGCCCCATCAACCGAATTATGTTGGATGGAGGGTTAGCAGTCAACTTATCCTCAGGAGAATCCTCACTCATTTGGGATTAGGGTTTGAAGATCTCACTCCGACTCATATCACAGTTCAGGCGTTCAACCAATCAGGAGAGAAGCCGAATGACATGGTCCACCTGCATCTTAAGATCGGTGAATTAAACGATTACGCCCAATTTCAAGTGATCGACAGTGACACATATTACAACATCCTTCTTGGTCACTCGTGGCTCCATGATTAGAAGGTGGTTCCATCCACATTGCATCAGTGCTTCATGTATAGTTGAGATGGGAGATAGTATACGGTCTATGCTGATAGAAGATTGTTTCTTGTGGCAAAAACTCATTATGCTGACGCCAAGTATTACTTCACAGATTCGGTGTCACCCCAAAAGTCAGAAGAAGGTGATCACAAGTTTGCAAGAAGGCGGAACCTTTGCCTCATGAAGAGGATATCGGGAGAATGCTCATAAGCATGTTTAAAGAGAAAGAAAGACAAGGTAAAACTCTCCCTCTAACTCCCATTCATCCCAGTATGCAATCAACCATCCTTGAGGAAAATCCATCTTCGCCTGAAGATGAGGCTTCCCTCTCTGCTTTCAATTCTGAACTACCTGTGCAAGAAGAAGAACCAAAAGTCACCCTTGAGACTGAGGAAGTCATGGGGATAGATTTCCCAGTCCCAAGGGGCCCCCTATTACCCTCTTATAAGAAAAACTAACGCATTAGCCACCCCGAAAGGTCCCTAATTCTATTGGAAAAGAGCATTTAAGGAAGGGACAACCCCCTTTCCCTCAAGAGAAAGATCTCCTACCAGAGTTAAGAAGCAAGGTTCACAGTCTCCAAAATCAATCGGGGGTTATGCGTATCGCTTCAAAACACCTAAAGGAGTTTGTGCCTGAGACCAAGAGCTACGACGGGCTTGGAGTGAATGCACCTCGAACAGAAGCCAAAGCCCCTCTTGATTGGACCATTTACAGTGAGCAGGCTCAACGCATTATGAGAACAATGATTTATGAGCCCATGTTCAATCAAACATTAAGAGGAGAATAAGCAACTGCTCCCCCATTTGAGGTCATTGAGGCTACATCCACTTGTCATAAAACAAAGAAAGGTGTAGGGTATTCCTCCACGACCCAGAAATAATGAACAAGAGAAAGAGATAGAGTACAGAGAGGCAAATGGAAAAAGAAAAAGTCACGCATCACATGAAGCAAAAAAGAGAATTTTATTCATAAAGCAAGGGCATATTACAAGTGTCAGAATAAAAAGATTGGGAAATGGAAAAAGAGAATATGATGACACTGTCAAAATCAATCAATCACTTCATTGATCTTCCCCCTATATGCTGCGGCTGATGCCTTAGCCTGCTAGATGCGTCCCTTCAGCTTTGCCACCAGCTCAGCCTCATGCTCCATCAAGGCAGTCCCTTCCTCCAAGGAGTATTCGAGGGTCAAAATATTATTTGCAAGCACCTTATCATTTGTTTCCCAAGTTGCAGTCTCCTCCTTCAACTTATCAAGCACTCACGTCAGCTTTAATATTTCTGCCTTCAAGGTCAGCACCTTGTTGTGGCGGGAGATGGCTTCCTCAGCAAGATCGGATCTCTGGGAGACCGCAGTGTCCTTTTACTTCAATTGAGCTTCTACCAGTTCACAATGGCATATCAGTGAGGACTCCAAAGGGGCCAGATGCTAACTCTCTAGCCATTGTGTGGTCGTTTCCTCTTGCAAGGCCTTTATTCTCCACCCTTTCAGCTCGTTTATAACACCATCGAAATAGGGGAGGACTTCTGGTGCCCCCCCCGTTAGGGCAATTTGCCTTAGCTTCTGGATTGCATTGTCAAGTTTAGTAAGAGGTAGATCCTTCAATCTCTGCACGCCCAGACGAAGCAATCCATGATTATGCCGGACATCCCACTGAAACTAGGCATGGGAAATGCTGCTGGAGCCACTGCGATAGAAGGAGCATCAGTCTCCATGGCAGGACTCGAAGGGATGATAGCCATGTGGGTCACTTGCTCCTCTCAAGCAATGGTGAAGCTCAAGGCCTCATCATTCAAAGGTTCAGAGGGGGCCCCAGTATCAAGCTACTCGGCTCCTACGGTATTAACCTCCTCACCTGGCCTTTCAGCCTCACCATAAGCATGCTTGGTCCCTTCAGAGGCAACTTCTTCTCTCTGCCCCTCAGTCTCTAGAACAACCTCAACAAGGTCAATTCCACCAGTTTAACCTTCATCTGCTGAAATTTCCACCTCTGCCTCGGCAGGCCCAAAACTCATTTTCTCCCTTTGGTCTTCATCTTCTATGATCACCACTTCAGCCACAGCCTCTTCTACCTAGCCTTCATCTTCTATAGGCAGAACTTTGGCCACAAAAGCCTTAACTCCCTCATCTTCTTGACTTACGCCTTTTGGGACAGTAGCTTCCTGACACTCGGGCGTAGCCTCTGTTTCGGTTGGGGTAAAAATCTCTTGCGTTTTGGAGGCCCTGATGATTTTAGGTTCCTCCCTTGAAGCAACAACTCCAACACCTTCATTCCCAGCCCCGTCGATGTCCATTGGAGCTAAATTTGACTCAGCAGTCGTTCCAACTTTGGACACCACCCAAGCTCAGGTGTCTTTTCTCTGTCAGAAGCAATGACACTAGGCCCAGCAGGGTCAGAATTATCTACCTCAGTCTCCAAAGAGGCCGAAAATAGCTCAGGAGTGGCAAAACTTGACTCAAAAAGAGTGGAGGGTGACTCAAAAAAAGCAACAGAGAACTCAAAAGAAACAGAAGATGAAGAGCCATCTGCCGGTTCTACGATAACACTCCTGTGCTTTCGAGTAGGCCGGACAACTTGGGAAAGTGTGCGACTGATAGCAGGGGCAGCACAGTTCCTCTTCTTTCCTACCCCTAGTGGAGGAGCAGCTATCTCAAAACTCTTCCCGTGAGAAGTGCTTATAGTAAGAGCACTATGAGGGCCACTCCCTATCAGTGCATTTAGATCTTGGATCGGGCGCCCTTCATGACCTGGGACCTTTCGGCCCTCCCTCCATTAAAAGATAGAGTTGAGTTTATTAAAAAGGCTCCTGTCCTTTTCTCCATAGCAATAAATTGTGGTGAGGTTTCCTACAGTGCTATCTCACGAGGTTCCCCAAGAGCCTCTCAATTACAAGGGTAGTCCAAGGAAAAAATCTCTCCTAAAGGAGGGGTCCTGAGTATCCTCCTTTACCTGTTATCCCAGCACCAATTGTAATTCTCCCCCTTCCAGAGGTGATCAGCCTCCGCATACCCTATGATGGTAATCCTCCACCAGTTCGCATAGGCCCGAGTCGCTCGGGTCCTTCTGCCAAAATGTGGTACCACGTACATGCTGACCTCAATCATTTTTTAACATGTGGACCATGCTGTATGGATATGCTCTCGCAGCCATGATTCACAGAGGGTCCCCATCTCTTCTTTCCTGTCGGTGTTCACCTTACCATGGCGTTTTTCAAAGAATACGAAAAAAGGACATCTCTGGTTAAGCCCATGCTGATGAGAAAACCGATGGGGGAAGTACCCTTCGAGTCTAATAGTGGAGTTTGATAGGCCAAAACCCCGTCTCTGACCCTCAAAATAAACATGAACTCTTTGATGGTTGTGGGAGCACCATCCAACTCCTTACCTAGTTCATTAATGAAGACGCAGTTAGTAAGGCCACCAACTGGAAAGGTGACTCGACGCATGCTGGAGGACTCATTCCCAAACAAGTTACGAACCTCCCCTGCGTTGTGAAAGATTGCCTTCTTCTCGACAATCCTCATAAAGAAGGGGCATAACTTCTCCCCTGTACCTAGACTTCTGACATAAGTGGCAGGGAAATAAGTTCATATCTACCCGTATACGTAATGGAAGGGGAATGGTGTCTTAAAATCCCTAGGGAAGGCTTCGTCACCAACAAGGGCATTTCCCCCCCTCTTTTCCTTTATAGGTTTTTCCCTTGGAAATGACTCCTAGTCCGCGGTAGATGTTGCACAGGACTGATTGTGCAAGGGCGTATTGGCATCCCCTTACAGGCCACATAGAATGTGCCTAGATGAATGTCATTTGCCCTGTCAGAGAGCACAAATTTTCATAAGAACAAGGCAGGTAATCGACCAAGAAGATGAAGTCATCACTGGTCTTAGGTTGATAGATAGGCGGCATCCCCTTTACGACTGCCTTCCCCTTCCTTCTTGGAGTATCTTGACCATCGTCCTCGAGGTAATCCCTGCAAAAGAATTCACCCATTCGGTGAAGGTCACCCGACTGTTGCTGGCCTTGGAATAATGCAACTGGTAAACCTCAAATATTTTTTGGAGACTAGCAGGCGGTTCTTCATCTCCTTGGCGCGCACTGCAAAAAATGACTGAGTTCTGAGTCCCGAACTCGTCATACATTGCTCCAATCAGCGAAAGGTCATTGATGAAGTAAAGATCTAGTATTCAGATTATTGCATCCTCATGCCCGAGGAGCCATGTGTTGCTAACATTACTCTAGGTCTCTAGCAATATCTTAATGGTGTTGGAGAACCGATAATAATAGCCAGCCGAGCACTGAACTGCTGCTAGTAAAGAAGCATGCTCAAGAATGCTTCTGTGCGACCCCAGCACCTGGAGGGTCCATGAAACCCCTTCAAGTACTAGTGCTCCCCTTATACTTTGAGACTAGTAGAAAACCATATCAGCCCCTTTGTCTTCACCATCCTCTTTCCTAGAGTGGGCAAGTTTGCACCAAAAGCCACATTCCAATGCATGCAATGAAGAAGAGCCATCCATTCTTCAACATCGACATTCCCGTCATTATTCGCTCGAACCTCAAATTGAACCGGATTGGTGATGAAGGTGACACTGAGGGTACACTCCGGTTTGCATATTGGGGCCATCTATCAAATAAGTTCACCCTGGACCAAACTCTCGCCATTAAATTCATTTGTGCCAACCTCCCCTCCCTTTGGATGATTCTTCATGTCAGGGATTTTGTTTGAAGGCCTGACCATTGGACTGACTTTAAGCACTCACTATTGTGTGGAAATTACCAAGGCACAAGGCTATCATTGCGTGTGCAAGGCGCTGACTAAGAGCCGCACATGACTAGCGTCGCTTTCGTCAAATAAGGCTGAACGTTGGCTGTATAATGCCGACTGTGCTTGCTGAAGTCTAACGCCGGGTGCATTTTGAAGGCCTAACGACGGCTTTGCTAACTCCGATTGTGCTTGCTGAAGACCAACGTTGGGTGCATTCTAAAGGCTTAACATTAGCTGTGCTGGTTGAAGACAAATGCCGAGTGCAGAGCAGCATCGCTCGTATCTCCTGTACGTGCCACACTGCACATGTGTCACCTCAAGCCCCTGATGCTTCGCCTGACAACTGCCACCATGATGCGGCCAGATGTACGTTTCGTACCAGTGGACTGACAGCAGTTCACCCCGCGACTATCCGTCTTCCTGTGACTCTTGGCCTCCCTACAACCCTTTGGTTTCTCGCTGGGAAAACACTCCCACTCGCCGGGAAAACACTTCCACTCATTGGGAAAACATATTCACTCATCGCTGTTACTTTCCCACTACTTCCCGGTGATGGAAAACCATCGGGAAAAGACTTGAAATCCATGGAAATGCCCGGCGACTGTCGCCTGCCTCTTTCCCACCTCTCCGGTATCCCATGAATCACTGTCGAAACCTTTGTTCGCCTCGGCAAGCTGCCTGTTCCTCAATTCCGGCGACAACAACCACCATGACTATCCCTATCTTCCTTACCCGTGCCCTCGCCTCACAATCGGAACCATCTCCTACTCATCAGATTTCCTGTAAACCCTCACCCGAATACTCTGCTTCATGTCAGAGTTCTCACCAGAAGTCTTCTTTCTCTCTCTCACTGTTAAAAGTTTTTACTTACAATAAAAACAGTGAAAAATGGGGTTAATCCCCTTATATAGGTGAAGCTTTCCCAAGGTTCCCCTCACAAAACAAAGAATACCAGACAGGTTCCTCAAGGCCAATTGACAATGGGCCGAACGTGGTCGGGCTCAAACTAGATGCCTGAATGGAGGCTCATCATCACCGGTGCAATGTCGAGTATCAACCTTTAGACGGGCAGGACTGGATCGGATCGGGCCCAAGCCTGAGGCTCGAACATAGGCTAACGTTGGTTGTGTTCTGTATCGCCGACTGTGACTAACGCTACATGCAATGAATGCTACGCGTACCAGTACTACTGCCACCCATGACCACTCCCGTGCATGCCAATGCTGCTTGTGCTAGTGCTGTGTGCATTAGTGCTACCGTCGCGATTGTTGCTTCTGTCTATGGCTAGCACCGCACACGTCTGAACTCGATCACCACTATAAGTGTTCTTCCATTATCCCTTGTCGGAGTTATACTAGTGCCACAACCCATCATCCCTAGTGGAGTTAGGTGTATACCAAAAAGGGTCATCCTTACCCCTTTAACCCCCAGGGGGTCATTCTCACACCAAGTTGTCTTGTCCCCTGGAGTCGGGTTACCTTTCATAAGCTTAATCCCTATGGAGTCTCATTTGGTTTCACCAGAGAGTCATACTTGTCCCCTAGTCCCCACTAAAGTCTATTTCTCATCTAAAACCCCTGTTGGCCTTCACTACTTTATCCTCAGGGAGTCAAATTACTATCCATAGACCTATCCCGCATGGAGCTTCACCTACTAGGCAACCCACACAATGGTCTATGCTGCATGACCTTAAACTGCACAGCCTTGGTCTAGGTGCACGACCTTAAACTCCATGGTCCAAACTATATGACCTTAAACTGTAGCGACGGTCTAGTTGCACGACCTTAAACTGCATGGTCTTAACTGCTGAACCTTAAAATGCAAAGCCACTGTCCAAGCTGTATGACCTTAAACTGTAGTGGACGTACTGACCGCATGACGTTAAAAGGCTTAGCACCATGGTCCAAAGTATATGACCTTAAACTGTAGCGAAGGTCTAATTGCACGACCTTAAACTGCATGGTCCTAGTTGCATGACTCTAACAATGCATAACAACGGTCCAAGCTATATGACCTTAAACCATAGTGCACGTCCTGGTCGCATGACATTAAATTGCTTTGCACAGGTCCCGGAGGCATGAACTTGAACTCACCCCCACGCACGCGCACACACCCTTTACATGCATCATAACACATGCCTTCCGTAACCATCCGTGTGCGCACATCACCTTCATAACCCTCTTCGTAAATCCATCTTCGTTCACTACCATTCATCATTCTCCTGGTGAATCTCATTCGTGCTCACAAAACAGCGAGCCATCCCACCATCCATACTCGCCGTCAGCTAGTGGGTTACCACTTTTCACCCACCATTTGTACATCATCCATCTTTTATAGGTAGCCTCCTGCCATCTTCCCAAAAGTGAGTCAAACCACTACCATACTCACTCCATGGCTTCCACCGATTGCCATTCATCACCACCACGGTCCAGCTGTATGACCTTAAACTATAGTGCACGTTCTAGCCACATGACGATAAATTGCTTCGCACAAGTCCCGAAGGCATGACCTTAAACACGGCTTCACAAAAAAAAAAAAAAAAAAAAAAGAAAAATAATCGGCATGGTGTATGCTTGGACAAGGGAATGATATGAGTAAAAATAACAAACGGGCATGGTCATGAAACCATGCGTAAAAGAGTTCCATGAAAATTAAACCCCGGGCACGGTGAAAACTTGAAGTGGGCACCGTGAGTAAAAATGGACGAATAACGGTGGACATGGCTGAAAGGTCATGGGTAAAAGGGCCCCGAATAAAACGAAGTTGGTGATAAGCTTCTCTACGACACCGCTTCTCAAGTCCAAGTGAAAATCTGCAAACAATGGTTGGACCAATAAACATGTTGATGCAGCACTCGCCTCAACAGGTGGCTTCAGCCCACATTCAAAAGAAAAATCCATGGTGTCACAATACCAGGACCTAAAAATACGAGCATCAAGCAAGATTTCAATCGCTTGAGTCCACTTACAAAAAGGACTCGAAGGACAAAAGACTCACCAAGAAGGCAAGACAAGTCTCATGAGGAATAGCTCTATTCCCGCGAGGTCACTAAACGCACTCCAAAATGCTAAAGACTCCTCAGGAAAAGCCAAAGTCAGCCAGAACATGGACCTGTTATGAAACAACACTGCAAGCAGTAGACAAGGGTTATACCCACAGTTGGTCACCTCGATAAACTGAGATTCCCTGGCCATCGAGTACAATCTGGTGCATCACGCAGATGGATACAAAGGCCCTTCGGCAAACCATTCACAAAAAACAAAAAAACAAAAAAACAAAAAAACAAACCAACCCATACCAAATTGGAAAAATGCCCTTCAACATTGCACTCGACCGTCAGATACGCTTGATTCTAACCAACAAAGTCCGTACAAAATCCTCAGCAGTTAGAATCATAAATAGTCCCTTGAGGGCGAGGACTTCAATAGGATCCCTCAAAAAATTCTCCTCCCCCTCAAGTCTCCACGGATGGACCTGTACATTACATTCAAACATCTAAACATCCTAGTTACAACATTGTGTGGATCTCCTTGGTGTTCACGTGCTCTTGTGGCTAAGAAGAAAAAAGTAATAAAGCCGAAGGAAATTTTCTGAATGTTATCCTTCTCGCTTCTCTCAAAGCACAACATTTGATGGGGCAAGCTGTTTGAAGACATTTTTCAGCACCTTGGTCCATGATGCAGAATAAAGAGAAAGTCGGTCAATAAAGCTTGAATTACAGTGGAATTCTTGACAAACTCAAAATTACCTCAGAATAAGTGGAAATGTTCATAAGGATTTCAAAAGGCCACCTGCCGAGTTTCGTCACAATTCGACATGTCTAAGGCAGTGTTGACAAAGAAATAATTTCCAAAAAATTAGCCTCTAGCACCCTGAAACGGTTCCTGTAACTAGAACGCTATTTTCGGTGTGTCAAATTTCTTTGGGACCATTGCCATTAGATTTGACATGGTGAAAACCACCTATGGGTTAAGTTTCTGCTTAGTTGGGCACTCCAGAACAAAGTTATGAGTAAAAGACCAAAACGGGGTAGGCTGCACACTATTCTCGTGCACCCTCCCTGTACCAAATCACCATTAAAGGTGTTTGTTTTTACAGTCTCGGGTGGTGACTTTTGGGGGCCATATCGCACTCATCCCAAGTTGGATGGTGCTAAAATTTTGTGAGCGTGTTCGTCTCGTCAAGATGAGCATTTTGATATGTGGCACGCCCCATGACGACGCCCGAGCAGGGAGAAAAGCTCGAGAGAAGTTTCCAATTCGTGAAGAAAATTGTAAGAAAATTAGCAGCAACATGCCTCGCTCGAGCGGCCAAATCACAGCAGTTGTGCATCAGATTGACGCGATACCAGTTCCATTGTGTGCATAAGGTCTAGGGCTATCTCTGGTCAGAACTTTGTACATTATGAACGGTCGGATTTTGCACATGAAGGCATCAAATTGACTGTAAAGTTTGGCCATCGGAATTCAAATTCCCACAAAAAGCCCAAGACTGCAAAATCTTTGGCTGGGCACGAAATCGAGCTGTTTTTGTTGCCAAGCGATTGTGACGACATGGTTAGTGTGATCCAGCAAAGAAATTACAGAAAAGAAATTAAAGTTTGGCCATCGGAATTCAAATTCCCACAAAAAGCCCAAGACTGCAAAATCTTCGGCTGGGCACGAAATCGAGTTGCTTTTGTTGCCAAGCGATTGTGACGACATGGTTAGTGTGATCCAGCAAAGAAATTACAGAAAAACATCAAGAAACAAGTACACTATCGATCAAAAGTTTTCAAGATTCATCCAAATTTCAAGTCGCATAATCGTGGCTTAAAAAAACGATTCGTAGCTTGAAGTTGGTATCAAATCATTCGCCATACTAAGCCCTGCAAGAAAACAATCATCTTTCGGTCAAACGGGCACTAGAGCAACCTCAGATCATCTACGGAAGATCATGCATATTCTAGGGCAGTAGCAAGGACCGTTTTGAAATTTCATGAATTGTTGGGAAGAGAGAAACAATCATTTTTCACACATTTTTAGATTTATTTTCAACTAAAATAATTGTAATTATCATCAATTGGAATAGTTTTTGGGCATCCACCCATGTTTGAGGCCCAATTTTATAAATACATGCCAAACCTAATTGTAAAGGGTTCTTCCCTGACTTCCCCTCATACTTTCAATTCATCAATAAAGTTCATGCTTTTACTTTGAGTTCGTGGGTGCGCATTGGAGAGAGAGAGAGAGGAGAGAGAAGAAAAGGGCTGGTACCCTTCAATAAGGTAATTTTCTCTATCGTTCTCTTATCTCTCTTTCTCTCTCCTCCTCTCATCTATCTCTTTCTCTCTCTTTCTCATGTCTTTATCTCTTTCTCTCTCCTCTTGTGTCTCTCTTTCTCTCTCCTCCTCTCATCTTTATCTATTTCTCTCTTCTCCTCATTTCTCTATCTATTTCTCTCTCCTCCTCTCGTCTCTATCTTATTCTCTCTCCTCCTCTCATCTCTATCTCATTCTCTCTCCTCTCATCTCTTTCTCTCTTCTTCTCCTTTCTTCTTTATTCTCTTGATTCTATCTTTCTCTCTGTCTCTCTCTATCTGAACATATATGGCGATGACAACTCCGTGCATGAATCTCTTTCTCTACTTTCTTCTCTCTGCACTATCTTTCTCTTTGTCTCACTTGTCTGAACATGCATGATGATGGGAATGTCGTGCACGAATCTCTCTTTTGATTTTCTTCTTCCTTTGACACACACATCCGTCATGGACGGTGATGGGCTTTCTTTCTTCTTCTATTTCCTCCTCTTCTCCTATATTTCTCCTTCTTTCTCTTTATCTCTTTACTTTTCTTATCTCTCTTCTTTCTCTTTCTTTATCCTCTGTGTCGATCTAAGTTATCGTGCCTATCTTGCTGTCACATCGAACTTGCTATTATGTCAGGCTGGTTGCTGTTGGTGTTCTATCGTCGAGTAGTATTATCACTTTGTCGATCCATGTTACCATGCCCGTCTTGCTACCCTGTCAATTCAATCATCAGGCTAATCTAGCCACTGTGCTGGCTAGTCACCTTGTCAAATGCCTATTTCTTTCTCTCTTCTTCTTTCCCCCAACTCTCATCTCATCATCTCTTCTCTCTTCTACTCTGAATGTGCATGCCTGTGTACATTCACCCAAAGACAAGGTGGGATCTCTTGCCCCACTTGTCTTGTAAAATGAACCATGTGTGTGTGATTGCAGAAACAAGAGACTATAGGCTAAGGGAGGCGATTCTGAACCGGTTGTAGCATTGGGGGCTTTCTTCGTGATCTAAGAGGGCGCCCACGTGAGTCAGCCTGAGTAAGTCCCGAACCCACCTTAAATTCCTCTCTCATTGGTTGATATACCTGCCCTTGTTCTTGAGCAAAGTTCTCGAGAGGGCGATCTCAAGTCTTGGGTTCCCTTAAAACCTGAGACATGTGCCGCCAGATCATCAAGATCTGGAAGGTGAGATCGAGGCACCTAACCAGAATGAATCTGCAATAAATGCATCTAGATGTCTAAGTGTCCTGGTGATAGTGTTACACAGATATCTCTTCGGCGTTTGCATAAACCTGTGGTAAGGAAAAAAAAATAAAATAAATAAAGCCAAAGGAAATTTTCAAATGTTGTCCTTCTCGCTTCTCTTGAAGCACAACAACCGGTGGGGCAAGCTATTTGAAGTCATTTTTCAACACCTCGTGTCCCTGAAACAAATAAAGAGAAGCTAAGTTAATAAAGCCCTGATTCACAAGTGGAATTTTCAACAGTCACAAAATTGTTCCAGAATAAGTGGAAATGTTCCTAAGGACTATAAACGCCACCTGCCAACTTTCAATGCAATCTGACATGTCTAAGGCAGTACAGACAAAGAAACAGTTTAAAAAAAATCATCTTCTAACACCCTGAAATAGTTATAATTGGAACACTATTACCGGAGACCACTGCCATTCGGTCTGGCACTGTCGAAAACCGCTATGGGTCAAGTTTCAACTCAATCAAACACTCAAAGTCAAAGTTATGGGCAAAAGACTAAAAGGGGTCGGCCACACACTATTCCCGTGTGCCCTCTCTGCACCAATTTTCATTAATGGAGACTGGTTTTCACAGTTTTGGGCAGCAACTTTTTCGAGACATATCTTCCTCATTCTGAGTCAGATCGAGCCCAAATTTTGAAAACATGTTCGTCTCGTCAAGATGAGCATTTTGATATGTGGAACGATTTGTGACGACGCTGGAGCAGGGAGAGAAGCTAGAGCGAACTGGATGATTCGTGACAAGAGTTGCAAGAAATTCAACAGTGATACGTCTCGCTCGAGCGGTCGTATCACGATGCTTGCACAACGGATCGACGCGAACTTAGTTGCATTATGTACGTAAGGTTTGAGGTTATATCTGGGTCAAACCTCATATGTGATGAACAGATGGATTCGATGCACGAAGATGAGAAGTTACTTTAAATTTCGGCCACTAGAATTTTAATTTCGGCAAAAAACCCAAAAGTGGAAAATTATCGTTTAGGGACAAAATCTACCCGCGCTAGTTAGCAAATGATCGTGACGGTGTGCTTGTCATAATTCAGTGAAGAAATCATGAAGACATGTCGAGAAATGGGCACAATCTTGATCCAAAGATCGTAAGTCTCTCAAAAATTTTGCATCGCATGATCGTGGGCCAAAAACGTGATTCGTGATTCTAAATAGATATTAAAACGATCGTCTTTGCGAGCCCAATAAGAACACAATCATCTTTTGACCAAACATGTACCGGAACAACTGCGAATTAGCCTTGGAAGACTGCACACGTTTTAGGGTAGTAGTATGGACTGAATTGAAATTACGTGAATTATTGGACGAGGGAAAAATCATCATTTTGCCCCCATTTTAAAAATTCTTTCAATTCAATTAAATTGTAATTTTCAAAAATTAGGGTGAATTTTGGGCAACCACCCATGTTTGGGCCCCACCTCTATACATACACGTGATATCTCAATGTAATAGGAGAAATGAGACTCAACTTAATGAATAAAAAATTAAGTCTTTAGCTTGCATTTGTGGGCTACATCTTGAAAAGAGAAAGAGGAGAGAGAAGAAAAGGTCTGATATCCTTAAGTTAACGTAACTTTCTCTCTCCTCCTATTTATTTCTCTCTCCTCTTCTTTCTTTCTTTCTCTTCTTTTTTTTCTCCCTCCTCTTTCTTTTTATCTCCTATTCTTTCTTTCTCTCTCTTATTCTTTCTTTCTCCCTCCTCTTTCTTTCTCTCTCCTCTTTCTTTCTCTCTCTTATTCTTTCTTTCTCTCTCTTTCTTCTTTCTCCCTCCTCCTCTTTCTTTCTCTCTCATATTCTTTCGTTCTCGCTCCTCTTCTTTCTTTCTCTCTCTTCTTCTTTCTTTCTATCTCCTCTTTTCTCTTCCTTTTTCCCTCCCTATTCTTTCCTTTTCTCTCTTCCCTTGCTTTTTCTCTCTCCTTTCTTTCCTTTCTCTTATTCTCTGTCATGCACGGTGATATCTATTGCTGAGCATGAATTTTTCCCCCTTCTGTCAATCTCTTTGAGATGAGGACAGTGAGCCAGGCCCTTCCCTGAGTGGCGGGCTAGGCCTTTGTCCAAATTCCATCTCCTCTCGTCGTGCACGACGGTACCCATTGCCACGCCTGACGTCTCTCACCCCATTCTCTGATAAGGACATTGAACTGGGCTCTTTCTTGAGTGGCGGGCTAGGTCGTGTCTGAGTCCTTCTTGACATGCACGGTGGTGCTTATTGCTGCACATGTCTTTTCTTCCCTCTCTCTCACTTGTCATGCACGACAGTGCTTATTTCGATGCATGTCTATTCTTCTCTCTCCCCGGTCTTGGATGACAGAACCTATTATCGTCCATGTCCATTCTCTCTCTCTCTCTTCCATCATAAACGCTAGTGCCTCTCACCGTCCATGACTTTCTCTCATTTCTCTCTTTCTTGTCATGCACAGTATTGCTCATCGCCACACAT
Source organism: Amborella trichopoda (assembly GCF_000471905.2). The sequence goes on from NW_006499364.1 coordinate 2,032,839, forward strand.
GACTTTTTCCCTTCTCTCTTCTGTCATGAATGATAGTGCTTATCACCGTCCATGACTTTCTCTCATCTCTCTCTTTCCTGTCATGCATGACAGTGCTCACCACTGTGATTGACTTTTTCCCTCTCTCTCTTCTGTCATGAACAACAGTACTTATCATCCTCCATGAATTTCTCTCATCTCTCTCTTTCCTGTCGTGCACAGCAGTGCTCACCACCGTGCATGACTCTTCTCCTTCTCTCTCTCTTTTCTTCCTATCTTACCTTTCTTCTCATTCTTTTCTCTCTTTTGTCCTCTTCTTCACCCTCTCTTATGTTTCTTCTCTCCTTTCTCTCTCTCTGTTTCCTCTCTCCCTTATCTCTCTCATCACTCTCTTATATCTCTCCTTTCCTTCATTCTCAGTCTTTTATCCTTTCTCCCTTATCTCTCTTTTGTCTCTCTTATCTCTCCTCTTTTCCCTTCTCTCTCTTCCCTCTTTCCCTTTCTTTGTCTCTTCTCTAACTCTTCCTCTTCCCCCTCTTCTTCTCTTCTCTTTTCTCTTCTCTTCTCTCTTCACTTTTCGTCTCTTGTTTGATCAGAGGATATGTTAAGCCTTGTTCTGTCAAGTTAGTCTTACCGTCGAGTAGTTTAACCACAACGCTGGCCTGAGTCACGATGCCTATCTAGTTGCTACGTCAAGCTAATTGTGGTTCCCGATTAGTCTGTGTGTTGGTTTTGACGTTGAGTAGTTTAATCGTCATGCCAGTCAAAGCCACTGTGCCCGTCTAGCTACCACGCCAAATCAGCCATCGCACTAGTCTTGCCCCAGGGAAAGTCTGACTGCTTGGTCGAATTTCTTCTCTCTTATTCATCTCTATCATCTCTTTTCTCCTCTTCTCTTCCCTTATTCTATTTCTTCTTATCTCTTTCTCTCTCTTTCATTCATTTCTAAAACACACATTTCATCTTTGAATTACTAGTTGAAAGCCATACCAGTCTTTAAGGCCCTTTCTTTAAAGTATTGGTTGAAAGCCAACCAGTCTTTAAAGTGCTTCCTTTAAGAACTGGTTGAAAGCCATACCAGTCTTTAAAGGCCTTCCTTTAAAGTACTGGTTGAAAGCCATATCAGTCTTTACAACCCCTTTATGTAAAGTGCTGGTTGAAAGCCATACCAGTCTTTAAAGTTGCTTCCTTGGAGTATTTGGTGAAAAGTAGACCAGCCTCTAAGAGTTTATTTTTTTTCCTCTTTGAGAGATTAGTTGAACGTCATACTAATCTTTCAATTTCTAACATTCCCCCTCCTTTCCTCTCATCTTTATTCTAATCTTTTTTTTCTTTTTTTCTGTGTAGAAGACTAGGTGAACATCAGACTAGTCTACATTTCTTTATTCTACCCCTTGAATGTACGCTCGTGTGCATTCACCTAGAGACAAAGTGAGGTCCTCTGACCCACTTGTCTTGTATACTAACATGTGCGTGTGCGATTGTAGAAACAAGAGAGAATAGTTCAAGGGAGGCGATTGCGAACCAGCCGTAGGCTTGGGGGGCTTTCCATCGTGATCTAAGAGAGCACCCACGCGAGTCAGCCCGAGTGCGTCACAAACCCAGGTGAGTGTGTCCCACCTCACACCCTAATTCTTCTCTCACCGGTTGGTGTTCCTGCCCTTGTTTTATACACAAGGTTCTCGAGAAAGCGATCTCAGGTCATTGGTTCTCTTTGACACCCGATACATGTGCCACCAAGTTAACCCGACCCAGGGGCGAGATCGAGGCATCTAACCACTACCCTTTGGGGTAAGTTAGCTCTAGAATGGTCCTGAAGCATCCATGAGTTGAAATTTGGTATCTGGGGGTTTCTGGACTTTCTGAATCCAATGGAAGTGGTTTGGTACTCATTTGAGATCCTAATAATAGGTCTATAGTTATGAGGTATTTTTTTAAGCATGTTATGAACTGGAATTGAGAATTAATTATCCATATGATCTGCTTTAAGTTTGTCGAAATGCGAGTAATCTTGGTGGAGGTCCTTACGGAATGAAATACCAACCTCACATCCTTTTTGAGACCAATCACACACCTTTCAAAATTCACTAAAAAAATCAGGGCTTACTTGATCAATGCTTCCATAATCCGCAGGCGCTTTGGTGCTTGTACGCCTAAGTTGTGACCGGCTTCGACTTTGTTCACACCGGGGATGCAAGTGTCAAAAAATACCCTACAACAACCACATGCAACATAGACATAATACAAAACTAGTGACGAGGGTTTATTGGGCTCTAGAAAAAAACACAAAAAGGGCAAAGCGAAGGCCCAAGATGGTATGGAGGGAAGTATTGAGAAGAGATATGGTGACTTATGGTCTGGCTTAGGGTATAACCCTCGAAAAAAGTAAAATGGTGGAACATGATTCATGTGGATGGCCCCAAATAGTTGGGACAAGGCTCAGATGATGATGATAAATTTGTTTATACATAGTTCAATAAAAAATATTAACATATTATATAATTAATAAAGAATAATAATAATAATATTTTATTTAACCTTATTATATGACAATATCATTTTTGTTGGGTATGTCAGTGGGGAAGAAGGCCCCCTACCCTATTTTTCATTAATAGAAAAGGGAGAAGACATTATTATACAATCCCATAAAAAGGCAATTGCACCAAATCATGTAATAAAAGAAGAAAGAGAAAGTCAGGCAGACGATTATGCCAAATTTTAGCCCTCGTATAAACCGATTCTCTCTTAGCGGGGCATCAGCTTCCATATTCGCCTCGTGAAAAGCAATAGACCACTTGTGAGGTGATAACCTTGCACAACAATTGTCAACGATCGTCTATAATCTCTAAGGGGCACGATGTTGATTTTTAATGGCATCTACTGTTTGAAGACATTTTTCAGCACCTTGGGTCCTCAATGAGGCATAAAAAGAGAAGCCGGTCAATAAAGTCTTGACATACAATGGAATTCTTGACAGTCTCAGAATTACCCCAAAACAAGTCAGAATGTTCTTAAGCATTTCAAAAGTCCACCTACCAAGTTTCATCGCAATTCGACATGTTTAAGGCAGTGCAGACAAAGAAACAATTTAAAAAAAATCCGTCTCTAGCACCCTGAAACGGATCCCGTAACTAGAAATATATTTTCGGTGCATCAAATTGTTGTGAGACCATCGCCATTTGATCTGGTATTGCCATTGGATCTGGTAAAAGACCAAAAAGGGGTAGGCCACCCGCTATTCTCGTGCGCCCTCCCTACACCAAATCACTATTAAAGGTGGCTGTTTTTAAAGTCTCGAGCAGTGACTTTCGGGGCCATATCTCACTTGTCCCGAGTTGAATCATACTCAAATTTTGTGAGCATTCATCTCGTCAAGATGAGCGTTCTGATATGTGGCACGTCCTGTAATGACGCTAGAGCGGGAGAAAAGCTAGAGAGAAGTTGCTGATCCATGAAGAAAGTTGTAGGAAGCTCAGCAGCGACACGCCTCGCTCGAGTGGCCAAATCAAGGTGCTTGTGTGTCAGATTGATGCGAGACAAGTTCCATCATGTGAGTAAGGTCTAGGGCTATCTCTGGTCCGAACTTTGTACATGATGAACAACTGAATTTCGCACACAAAGCCAATAAAGTGACTATAAATTATGGCACAGGAATTCCAAATTCCGGTAAAAATTTCCAAAGTTGCAAAATCTTCATCCCGGCGCAAAATCGAGCAATGTTGTTTTGCCACGCGATCTTGACAGCATGCTCAGTGTGATTCAGCAAAGAAATCATGAAAAAATATCAAGAAACAAGCACACTATCGATCCAAAGTTTTCAATATTCATCAAAATTTCAAGTCTCATGATCGTGGCTTAAAAACACGATCCATGGCTCAAAGTTAGTATTAAATTGATCGCCATGTCGAGCCCTATAAGAAAATGATCATCTTTTGATCAAATGGGCATCATGACAACCCAGATCATCTACGAACGATCACGCACGTTTTAGGGCAGCAGCAGGGATTGTTTTAGAATTCCATGTATTGCTAGGCAGGGGCAAAACAGTTATTTTTCACCCATTTTTAGAATTTCTTTTAATTCAAAATTATTGTAATTATCGACAATTGAGATAGTTTTTGGGCATCCACCCATGTTTGGGCCCAATTCTATAAATACATGCTAAACCTAATTGTAAAAAGCAAGCCTAATTCCCCCTCAGACTTTCAATTGATCAATAAAGTTCCTGTTTCTTCTTTGAGTTCATGGGTGTATCTTGAAGAGAGACAAGGGAGAGAGAAGAAAATGGTTGGTACCCTTCGGTAAGGTAGTTTTCTCTCTCCTCCTCTCTTCTCTATCTTCGTCTGTCCTTTTTTTCTCTCTCTTGCTTCCTCTCTCTTTTCTTTCTTCTTTTTTTCTCAGCTTTCTTCTTCTTCTTTGTGAACACGCATTGCTGTGGCAGAGCAGTGCATGTCATCTTCTTCCATCTTTTCCTCTAACCCACATGATGATGGCAGCGTTGTGTGTCCCATTCTCTCTCTTTCTTCTTCTTCTTGATCTTTCTCTCTATTCCTCTCTGATTGAATGTGCATGATGATGGCAGCGCCATGCACGAACCTCTCTCTCCCTAACTTCTTCTCTCTCACAAGCATGGCGATGGCAACGCCGTGTGCATTTCTTCTCTCTCTTATTCTCTATCTCACACACACGATGATGGCAAGCTCGTGTGCATTTTCTTTTCTCTCTTCTTCTTTATCTCACACACACGGCCATGGCAGCGCCGCACATGAGTCTCTTTCTCTACTTTCTTCACTCTGCTTTATCCTCTCTCTGTCTGAACATCCGTGGCGATGGCAATGTTGTGCACAAATCTCTCTTTTTGTTTTCTTCTCTATCTGACACCCATGACGGTGGCAGCACTGTGCGTACCCCTTTCCTGTTCTCTTTCCTTATTCTTCTTCTCTCTTTCATAGTCTATTTCTCTCTCTTTCCATCTTTCTCCTCCGACTCTTTCCCAATTTCCCTCCTCACTTTCCTTTGCCATCTCTTCTTTCCTTTCTTCTCTCTCTACGTTCTTTTCCTCTTTCTCTTTCTTAAATTCCTCTTTCCCACTCCTAGTCTTTCTTGCCTTCACTCTGATTTCTTTCTCTCTTCTCTCCAGTTGTGCTTGACGTTGCCCATCACCGAGCGTAACATTCTCATTCTTCCCTTATCCTTTAGAAACATGCACAGTGAGCTGGGCCTTAACCTGAGTGGCGAGCCGGGCCACTGTACAAATTTCCCTTGGCCCATGTGGTGCACGTCAATGCTCATCGCCATGCATGACATTCATTTCTCATCCTTGTCTCTTTCTCTGTCATGAATGGTAAAAGTCCATCACCTCCCATTTCCTTTCTCTCTCCTCTTCCTTCTGTCATGGGCAGCGGAAGTCCATCGTCGTCCATGTTCTTTCTCTCTCATCTTCTCCCTATCATGGATGACAGAAGTCCGTCGTCGGCCATATTCTCTCTTTCCTTTCCCTCTCTTCTTTTCTCTTTCCTTTTTTTCTCTTCTTCATCTTCTCTCGCCTTTCTTCTCCTTTCCTTCTCTTCTCTCTTATTTCTCTCATCTTTTCTCTCTGCTTTTCTTATCCCATATCTCCCTTTTTCTTGTTCTCCTTCCTCTCTCATTTGACCAAGGGACAAGTTTAGCACTATCACGGTAGCCTTGTCATCGAGCAGTACTGTCACCGTACCGATCTAAGTTACCATGCTCATCTTGCTACCACGTCGAACTCGTCGTTGTACTAGGCTGGTTGTTGCTGATGTTTTGTCATCGATTAGTATTGCTGCCGTGCCGATCTCGTTACCGTGCCCGTCTTGCTACCACGTCAGGTCAATCATCATGCCAATCTGGCACCCGGTCAAATGTCTTTTTTTTTTTCTTCTTGAAAGTGCTTCCTTCTCCCAACCCTTGTCTCATCATTTCTTCCCTTTTCTCCTTCGAATGTGCGCGCCTTGTGTACATTCACCCAAAGACAAGGTGGAGTCCTTCAACCCACTTGTCTTGTAAAATTAACCATGTGTGTGTGATTGCAAAAATAGGAGAATACAGGCCAAGGGAGGTGATTTCAAACCATTTATAGGGCTGAGGTGCTTTCTTCATGATCTAAGAGGGCACGCACGAGAGCCAGCCCAAGTAAGTCTCGAACCCACCTTAAATTCCTCTCTCATCGGTTGGTATACCTTCCCTCGCTCCAGAGCCATGTTCCCGAAAGAGCGATCTCAAAGTCCCAGGTTCTCCCGAAACCTGAGTCGCTTGCAGCCAGATCATCCGGAGCTAGAGGGTGAGATCGAGGCACCTAACCAGCTTGGCGACTCCACTGGGGACTTACTGCCCATTCATCGGATCGCCCTTGTTTGTTTAATTCTCCTTTGTTTTTCTGTTTTCACACACCACATATGGCTTTTGGGTTCTTTAACCTGTTTATTCGAATCAGGGATTTTGTGATCCCCGCATTTAAGAACTTCCCCTAGGAACAAGTTCCTCGAACTTGATTCCCAACCTTCCTTTTGAGGAGGGACTTAAAGTTCCCTAACTCCCCATTTCTTCGCCCTGGTGGAACTACCACCAAGGCGCCCTGCATTGGCAGCATGTCTGTTGCTATACACAACATGCACCTTGTCACCTACAAATCACTTGTCGTTCGCATTGCCGAGGTACGTCGGAAGGCTGCTCAGTCCCTTTATGCAAAAGGCAAGAAAATTACCATTGCTCCTGTGGGTCGCCGTAAGGGCACCCCCCACATTCTTGCACCACCATGGGTCTCAATGACTAGAGACTCAACACATCGAGGAGGAGACTCTAGGGCCTCCACGTCACGCACACACACTAGGGCTCGTGGGTCATCCACTCGAGTCACACCTCAAGGCAGCCCTTGTGTTACCTCGAGTAAGAGTCCAGGATCAGACCCCCTTGGGCCGAAACCTTTGCGCATGCATATGCATCTCACTGCTCGGCGCAACGCCATTGCTGCCCCAATCCAAGCACATGAGAGACGACCCCTTCATCCTTCCACTCAGCACACACCTGCGCACCCTGTAGGGGGCAAGGATTCCACCTATTCCCTTATAGACACCTACCCACAGTTCTCGGCCTCCTTAGGCAAGACCACTTGTTTGAGCCCGGGTGGACCCCCAAGTCACCCGGAATGCTACTTCAAGGGGTGTACAAGTGCCACCTTCTCAGGCCACCGCTTGCTCCCGACCCGGACATCGTCGAGAGCCACTCTCCTCTTCTTCCACCCTTTCTCCTCCCTGTGGAAAATTCAAGACCTGGTACTCGAAGCTTTTCCCTGAGAGTACCACCCTCAGTCAGCCTCATCAGGTTTGCTATGCCATTGGAGCCCACAAAGGAGCTCGGGGGTAAAGGCTTGATGACTGATGAAGTTCTTCAACTTCCGAGGCAGCAGCCTAAGTTGACCCCTGTCCAAGGTCCACATTTGCTGCCCCATCTCATGGACATTGCCCTCTCATGCTCTAAGAAGGCAGGTCAAATTCGACCCTAGCCTCAGTTTTGGAGAGAGGTCTATCGCAGTTTAAAGCTCAAACAAGATAGAGAACTACAAATTCTGATTAAGGAGCTGACCAGAAAAGTTGGGGTACCCCGCTCCAAGTGTCTCCTACCTCAAAATCCTTCTACCCTCTTCGATCACAGAGACTGAAAAAGAGGTGCGAGAATCTTGTACCGTGGTCAGTGTCATAGAAGACGACCCGACCACTCAGCAGCTATGGTCCTAAGACCGTCAAGAACTGGTCCTTACACGCTCGGAATACAAGAGTTGAGTTCAGTCGGGGCATGCTGACCCCTTGCAGACCGATCTGCCACGTGCGACCCTCTAAGCTCGAAAACCCTCAACTGCACCTAAGGTTGACCTCCCTAGAGAAACGATCAGCGTCATGGTTGTAAACAAACCTGGTGACTCCCAGGAAGCTCGTATGGAAAGGTTTGAACAGATGGTGCAAGTAATGATGGAAAAGATTGATCGCGTGGAGGCCGTGCAACACTCGGCTAACCATGAGGTCAACTCCATCATTCAGATGATACACTTCGAAGGCAGCCTCCTCCTCTTACCTCACAGGACAATTCTATCCCTCACCCCATCTCATAGGCAGACATCGATGTTATGGTGACTCACGGCCTCAAGAACAGACAAATCCCGAGGAATACAGAGTGCAACGCTTACCCCTCTTATATTGATCAGAATTTTGTTTCCCTCAAACTACAAGAAAGGGAAGTTTCCCCTGTTCAATGGTACCACATCCCTACACTAGCATATCACTCACTTCAAAGCTGCATGTCAAGAGACAACAACTGATAGGAGACTCCTACTCCGTCAGTTCGTTGAAACCCTTGATGGCCCGGCTTTTCAGTGGTATGCTTAGCTTTCCCCAATCTCAGTACATACTTGGAAGGAAATGGAAAAACTGTTCCACCAACGCTTCTATGAGGTTGAGAGAGAGGTTCATATCATCGAGCTTCTTACCATGACCCAAGATACAGATTAACCCGTAGATCTATTCATAGCAAGGTGGAGAGATTTGATAGCTCGTCAGCCCAATCCCATGCCTAAGAAGGAAGCAGTTCAGACCTGTGTACGAAACCTGCGACTTGAGATAGCTCTGCATGTCGTGGCCTCCAACCCAACCTCCATGTTAGAGCTGATCTCTAAGTCAGTTCTCATAGAGAGTCTATCATGCCACCATGGTGGGTCACAAAAACAGTCCTCAAGCTTGGAAAACAATTGGGCAATGGTAGTTCTTGGGCTAACGCTTGGGTAAACCAACAAAAAGGGGTAATCAGTGCAGCTGTCACCCTCAATGATCCAAATAAGGTTGCCTCTCAGACTTGGGACCTCTCCAAAGGGGTAAGCACAACAAAGACAACACCTCAGATAGGCAAACAGCAGCCGTCATACAACCGGGTACCCGCACTTGGAAACCTTAACCGAGATGATTATTAAACCAGACATCAGAACAAGGTTTACCCTTTTGAAAAGGAATGGGTTCCCGCACTGCTCTGACTATTGTTGGAACAAAACATGATTGAGCTGCCCGAGATCAAGTTAGTCTTGATACGCATGCAAAATATTGTGCTTTTCATCGAATGGTAAACCATTCCACAAAAGAATGCTACACACTTAAAGATCTCATCGAGGCTCTGATCCAAAAGGGTCAGATCAAGCTCAAAGAACTCAAGAAAGCATTCGATACAGCAGAAGCGTCTCACATAGTGACCGTTCAAGAGGAAGATGAGGCACCCAACATCCTTTGCGCCTTGTTTGTCATGATGCTTCAAGAAGGCCTCATCACGCTGAAACCAACAAGACAACCTGAGCACCGGACTCAATGAGCCGAGGGCCTTTGGTGTCCATATCATCAGATATAGGGGCATAACCTGAGCGAATGCTCCGACTTCCATGAGTTATTAGTGAAGAAAATGCAGAGAGGCCAAGAAGTTGGTGACGTTCCAAACAGAGATCCCCAAATCTCTCACCCACTAGTACAAGAGGACCTCTTGACTCAAGACCCGGGAAATGATAATTCAGACCCTCTTTTAGCCTTGTTTGAGGCAATGCTCCAACAAGGGCTCGTCACTCTTAAGTCGGCAAGGTAGACCCAACATCTTACCCTTACCCAGGGGACCGAGAATCACTGGTTCCCATACCATCAGATATGGGGGCATAAGCTGAACAAATATTATGGGTTCAAAGCAGTGGTTGCAGAAAAAGTCCGAGCAGGTTACATTGCTTATGCTGAACTCCCACAAGTCGATACTCCTACTCAGGAGAGTGTCCCAATACAAGACTCCCGGAAGGATGCCTCTGATCCTATTGAGTCCTCGACTTCCTAACCATGGAAAGTCCATCATGGGCAGAGCAGGCTCAAGTCTTTTAAGCGATAAGCGATTCCACAAGATAGTGCTGTTCACAAAGCTAGCAAGATGGACCAAGCACCTCCAAAGGTGACTAGAAGAAGACATGCACCAAGGGCTGCTCACAGGAAGAACAAGGTTCCTCAGCCACCAATTGAGCCAGAATTCCTCAGGCCTCTTCCTCCCTTGCTGATTTTAAAAAACTTTATCCTGGTCGGCACCGACCTCATTCCTTCGTCTCATCAAGAGGATACCCCTGAGTCATTTCTTACTTGGGGCATGTTTAATGAGGGTGACGATGTTAAAAGCATTCCCCAATAGTCTAAGCAAGAAAAAGACCTGAAAGACCCCTTGCACACGTTTAATTATGGTGATGACATAAAAAGCTGCCTAGATAGGTCAAATGAGCGGAACGACCATAAAAGTCCCTCACGTACTGACCCTTCTCCTTCTTCATCTTATTCTTCGTCTTCTTACCCTACCTCTTCTATTTCTCCTATAGGTACAACCTTAAAATGTCCAGACTTTGAGGCTTTTGACAGAGAGCTCGAAGGAACCAATATAAGTAGGATGCGTCAGAGACGGCTGAAAAAAATGTTAGCCCAAGCTGTTGGATTCTTGACAGTTGCTGACACTCTGGCAGCTCGAGCTAAGTCAGAGCCAACCTCTTCTACCCGGAAGCACAAGAAGTCAAAGTGAAAGAAAAAGAAACCCCGGTGGCCTCATGAGCTTGACTTTGACCAAAGACTGAGAGAATCAAGGGGGCAGAGCTTTTATTCCCAGGAAGCTTGCCACATGGTGCAAATCTCAGAAACACCACCCAGCATGGGGCAAATGAGCATAAGGTAGGGGAAAACACTCCAACCTCCACCTTAGAAGCCAGGTATCCTAAAGTTCCCTGATCCGCCATTTCTCCCTTACCCAAATACCTCTAACAATTTACCCATCCTCCAACTCCCTGGGCTCCTTCATTACCCAAATGCCCTGAACAATCCACCCATCCTTCAATTCCCTGGGATGTCGTTGGTCCCATATACCTAGCCATATCTAAAACCTCAACCTCAAACATCCGCTCAGACTACCCAAACCAAACCGGCTGTGCAATCAAGCCAGCCAGCAGCCCAAAATAAACCTCTTTCACCTAAACTTGTTGCTCAACCCATTATACCACCAAAGCCCATGGCAGGACCAGGAACACAAAAGGCTGATGAGGAAAAGGTGAAATATGATGTGATAGGGCACCTAAGGAAGCTTCCAGCCCTTCTCAGCATCTATGATACCCTCATGCTCTCAAGGGATTACCGTATGGCTCTGGTTCAAGCTCTCTCCAATTCAGAGGTGTACGAGACCGAAGGGGAACCCATTGAGGTGGACCCATCAATCTTGAGCGGATGTATGGCAATCACCTTCTTAAAGGATGATTTACAATTGGGAGAAAAATTTCACAACCACCCTCTCTTTGTGCTGGTGAGTTACATGGATGCCCCATCAACCGAATTATGTTGGATGGAGGGTAGGCAGTCAACCTTATCCCAAGGAGAATCCTCACTTATTTGGGATTGGGGTTTGAGGATCTCACTCTAACTTGAGGATCTCACTCCAACTCATATCGTAGTCCAGGGGTTCCACCAGTCAGGAGAGAAGCCGGCTGGCACCGTCCACCTTCGTGTTAAGATCGTTGAATTAAATGATCGCGCCTAATTTCATGTGATCAACACCGACACATCTTACAACATCCTTCTCGGCTGTCTGTGGCTCCATTATCAGGAGGTGGTTCCTTCCACATTGCATCAGTGCTTCAAGTATAGTCGAGATGGGTGACAATATACGGTTTATGTTGATAGAAGACCATTTCCTGAAGCCGAAACTCACTATGCTGATGCCAAGTACTACTTCACAGATTCGGTGTCACCCCAAAGTCAAATGATGGTGATCCAAAGTCTGTAAGGAAGATAGAACCCTCGCCTCATGAAGTTGTCGAAGATATTGGGAGAACACTCATAAGCATGTTTAAAGAGGAAGAAAGACAAGGAAAAAATCTCCCTATAACTCCCATCCATCCCAGTATGTCATCACCCATCATCCCTGAGGATATTCCATCTTACCCTGAAGATGAGCCTTCCTTCTCTGCTTCCAATTCAGAACTACTTGTGCAAGAGGAAGAACCAGAAGTCACCCTTGAGACTAAGGAAGGCATGAAGATAGATTTCGCGGTCCAAAGCGTCACCTACACTCCAGATCATCAGAAAGCCCTGCATGTCCCCATCGCCCTCTTGGAAGCAGAATTAATGCATTAGCCACCCCCAAAGGTTTTGCGTTTCCTTGATTCTATTGGAATAGAGCAGTTAAGGAAAGGACAACCCTCTTGTCCTCAAGAGCAGGATCTCCTGGCAGAGTCAAGAAGCAAAGTTCGCAATCTCCAAAACCAACTGGGGGTGATGCGTATCGCTTCAAAACACCTAAAGGAGTTCATACTTGAAACCAAGAGCTACTATGGGCTTGGAGTGAATGCACCTCGAATAGAAGCCAAAGCCTCTTCTGATTGGACTATTTACAACGATCAGGCTCATCACATTATGAGAACGATGAATTATGAGCCCATGTTCAATCAAACATTAAGGGGAGAAGAAGCAACTGCTCCCCCAATCAAGGTCATGGAAGCTACAATGACTTGTCATAAAGCAAAGCAAGGTATAAGGTATTCCTCCACCTCCCATTCCACGAAGGGGCAGGAACAATAAACAAAAATAATAAAGGAATCATGCTGCGAAATGTAGCAAGATGAAACAAAAGACGCATTTCATTCACTAATCCGAAAGTTTTAAAAGTGACGACGTACAATGAAAGTAAAAGACATAGAAGGACATTCTATTACTATTGCCCAAAAATTTGTCTGCAAAGAATTATAAATGAAGATGTTCGCTCAATCCTCAAGACTAAGCCTATAGTGTTTCTATTGTGTCCATTTCATTTCATCCTTCATAGCCGTCCCCTGGAGAAGGGCAAACCTTCGAACAAAAGCAGGATACTCTCCCCGTATCCGCTAGGGAGAAAATGGGTCTTTTCCTACATCACGGGCTGTAATAAGTAAGCCATCCAAATCATTGATGTTGCATTCAAGAATCGCCATGTCATCCTCATATTCAAAACATGCGATTTCTTTAAATATCGAAGGAACCTCTGAAGGCAAGATCTCAAAATCTGAATAAACAAACTATCGCATGCACGCACCACACATGTCGCCTCAAGCATCGGGAGCATCGCTTGACAACTGCCACCATTACGCCGTCTATCGCACGTTTCGTATGTGTTGACTGATAACCATTCTCCCCGCAACTGTCTGACTACCTGCAGCTGTTCACTTTCCTTGCATCCTTCGATTGCCCACCTGGAAACTGTTTTCGGGCTCGCTGGAAACTAACTGTGACTCCTTTTTCACTTTTTCCCGACATCGAAAAACACTTACGCTCACCGTCACTCTTCTCCCACTACTCCTTGGTGATGGAAAACCACTGGGAACCACCTGAAGTTCACGAAAATATCAGGCAGCCCTCGCTTGCCTCTTTCCCCACCACTCCAGTGATTAAGAACCTCTGTCAGAATACCTCTGTAACCCACTAACGTTCTTCCTTCTTCACCTGAAACTTATATTTCTCAGTGGAAACCTCGTCGCTCCTCGGAAAACTCCTGCATACGCCCTACTGAAGCTGTTACACCTGCCGAAATACCTGCGCTCTAGCTGGAAGTTCTCGACGAAAGTCTCGTCTCTCTCACTATTAAACTCTCACTATTTTACCTACGGTAAAACAGTAAAAATTGGGTCTTTCCCCTTATATAGAAGATGATTCCTCAAGGTACCCCACATAAAGCTAGATTTCTAGAAGGTTTCTAAAGATCAATCGATGATGGGCCGGACCGGGTTAGGCTCAGACTCGAGACTCAAAACAGAGGCTTACCTCCGACCATGCAACCACGAGCACCAACCTTTAGATGGGCTAGACGGGTCAGGCTCTGACCCGAGGCCTAAATAGAGGCTTATCGCCACCTATCACTAATGCCGTGTGCAACCAATGTTGAATGCAGGCTAACGCCAGCTGTATCACCTTGCGTGACTAACGCCGTGTGCAACCAACGCTATGCCCGCCGGTACTACTATCCCCCATGACCATTCCCGTGCATGACAGCTCTGCTCGTGCTAGCGCTATGTGTGCCAATGACTATTGTCTCATATGTTGCTGCTGTCTGTGGCTAGTGCCTCGCATGTCTGAACTTAATCATCACTTTGAGTATTCTACCACTATCCCTAGTGGAGTTGCATCAAAGTCGTAACCTCTGTCCTCCCCATGGAGTTGCATCCAGGCCGTTCCACCCAAGCCATGAATGGTCATCCCCAGTGGAGTCCGGAGCAAGCCACTGTCCCTCATCCCAAATAGGAATTACACCCATACTGCAGCCCATTGATCCCCAACGAAGTTGAGGTCATGCTTACCACTTCAATCCCCTGTGGGTCAGTCTCGCATCTAGCAGTCTTATCCCCAGGAGTCGAGTTACCTTCCATGAGCCTATTCCCCATGGAGTTCCATCTTTCACCTTATGGAGTCATACTTGTCCCCTAATCCCCAGTGAAGTCTGCTTCCCATCTAAAACCCCTGCTATCATTTTACCCCTAGAGAGTTAAATCACTATCCACAGAACTATCCCCCATAAAGCTTCACCTACTAGGCGACCCACACAATGGTCTGTGCTGCATGACGTTAAACTGCACAGCCTTGGTCCGTGCTGCATGACCTTAAACTGCCCAGCCTTGGTTCAAGCTGCATGACCTTAAACTGCACAACCTTGATCTAGATGCACGACCCTAAACTGCATGGTCCCAACTATACGATCTTAAACTGTAGTGGAGTTTTAGTTGCCTGACCTTAAACTGCATGGTCCTAGTTGCATGACTTTAAATTCCATAGCCATGATCCAAGCTATATGACCTTAAACCATAGTCCACGTTCTGGCCGCATGACGTTCAAATGCTTAGCAACATGGTCCAAACTATATGACTTAAAACTGTAGCGAAGGTCTAGTTGTACGACCTCAAATTGCATGGTCATAGTTGCATGACTATAAACTGTATAACCACGGTTCATGCTATATGACCTTAAACCATAGTGCACGTCCTAGCCGCATGACGTTAAACTGCTTGGCATAGGTTCAGGACGCATGACCTTAAACACGCCCCCACACACACGCACATGCCCTTTTACATGCGTCTTCACACATGCCTTCCCTAACCGACCCGTTTGTGTTCACACACCACCTTCATTAATCTCCCCAGTAAATCCATCTTCCTTCATTACCATTCATCACTCCCCAATGAGTCTTACCCATGCTCACAAAATAACGGCGGGCCATCTCATCACCCATACTCGCCGTCAGTTCACCACTTTTCACCCACCATTCATACATCATTCATCTTTCATAGGTAGTCTTGTGCCATCTGCCCAAAGTGAGTAAAAAACACCACCATACTCACTCCATCGACTCCACAGACTGGCATCCATCTCCACTATGGTCCAACTATATGACTTAAAACTATTGAGCATGTCCTAGCCCCATGGTGTTAAAAGGCTTCGCATAGGTCTCGAAAGCATGACCTTAAACATGCCTTCAAAAAAAAAAAGAAGAATAATAATAATGGGCATGGTGTATACCTAGACAAGGGAGCGCTATAGTAAAAATGACGGACGAGCATGATCACGAAACCATGAGTAAATTAGTTGTGTGAATAAAAACCCGGGTAAGGAGAAAACCCCGAAAGGGCACCATGAGTAAAAAGAAAAAAGAAAGGGTGGACCTGACCGGAAGGCCTTGGGTAAAAGAGCCCCGAATAAAAGGAAGTTGGCGAAAACCATCTCTACGGCGCCGCTTCCCAAGTCCAAGTGAAAATCTACAAAGGACGCTTAGATCAATAAACAGGTTGATGCAGCACTCACCGCAACAGGTGGCTTTTGGACACATTCAAGAAAAGAAATCCCTGGTGTCACAATACCATGACAAAAAAATACGTGCATGAAGCAAGATTCCGATAGCCCGAGTCCATTTAAAAAAAGGACTCGAAAGAAAGAAGACTCACTAAGAAGGCAAGACAAGTCTCACGAGGAAGAGCATTATTCCCACGAGGTCACAAACACAATCCAAAATGCTAAAATTCCTCAAGAAGGCTAAAGTCAGCCAGAACTTAGACTTTCTATGTAACGACACTGCTAGCAGGGGGTAAGGGTTATACCCACAGTTGGTCACCTCAATAAACTGAGGTACCCTGCCCACAGGGTACAATCCTGGTGCACCACGCAGGCAGATGCCAACTAAAGGCCCTTCAGCCGACCACCAACAACAAAATAAACAGTCTACAAAATTCTAAAGATGCTCCAAGAAGGTCAAGTAAGCCAGAACTGGACCTGCTATGTAACGACACTGCTAGCAGGGGGCATGGGTTATACCCATAGTGGTCACCTCGATAAACTGAGGTACCCTGCCCACCGAGTATAATACTGGTGCAACACGTAGACGGACGCTAACCAAAGGCCCTTCAGCATGCCATCCACAAAACAAACAAACTCAAACCAAAATGAGAAAAATGCCCTTCAGCATGACAATCGACTACTAAACGGGCCTGATTCTGACCAACAAGGTCCGTACAAAATCCTCAGCTGTCAGAATCACAATTAGTCCCTTGAGGGTGAGGACTTTGACAGGATCCCTCAAAAAATCTCTTCTCCCCTTAAAGTCTCCTCGAATAGACCTATACAATGCATCCAAATGTTTGAGCATCATAGTTACAAGATTGCATGGATCTCGTCGGTGTTCACGTGGTCCTATGGCTAGGAAGAAAAAAGTAATAAAGTTGAAGGAAATTTTTCGAATGCTGTCCTTCTCGCTTCTCTCAAAGCACAACATTCGGTGGGGCAAGTTGTTTGAAGACATTGTTTAGCACCTTGGGTCCCTGATGTGGAATAAAAAGAGAAGCCAGTCAATAAAGCCTTGACATACAGTGGAATTCTCGATAGTATCAGAATTGGCCCAAAAAAAGTTAAAATGTTCTTAAGCACTTCAATCTGTCAAGTTTCGTCGCAATTCGATGTGTCTAAGGTAGTGCAGACGAAGAAAAAATTTCAGAAAAATTAATCTCTAGGACTCTGAAACGGACCCCGTAACTAGAACTACATTTTTCATGCTTCAAATTGCTGTGGGACAATCGTCATTGGATCTGGCACAGTCGAAAATCCCTATGGAAGTTTCAGCTTAATTAGACACTCCAGGACAAAAGTTATGGGTAAAAGACTAAAAAGGGGTAGGCCGCACACTATTATTATGCGCCCTCCCTACATTAAATCACCATTTAAGGTTATTGTTTTTACAGTCTTGGGCAGTGACTTTCGAGGGCCATTTTTCACTTGTTTGGAGTCAGATCACGTTCAAAGTTTGTGAGCATGTTCATCTCGTCAAGACAAGCGTTTTGATATGTGGCACGCCTCGTCACAACGCTCGAGCAGGGAGAAAAGCTAAAGCAAAGTTGCTGATCCGTGAGTAAAGTTGCAGGAAAATCAACAGCGACATGCCTCACCCGAGAGACCAAATCATGGCACTCACGTGTCGGATTGATCCGAGACTAGTTCCATCGTATGTGTAAGGTCTAGGGCTATCTATGGTCTGAACCCCCGTACATGATAAACTGTCAGATTTCACAAACAAATCCAATAAAGTTACTCTAAATTCTGGCACTGGAATTCCAAATTCCAGCTAGAACTCCAAAGTTGCAAAATCTTGGTCCGGGCACAAAATAGAGTTTTATTTGTTGCCACACAATTGTGACGACATGCTCAGTGTGATCCAGTGAAGCAATCACAGAAAAAATCAAGAAACAAGCACACTATTGATCCAAATTTTTCAAGAAAACAATTATCTTTCGGTCAAACGGGTACCAGAACAACCCTAGATCATCCATGAAAGATCACACACATTCTAGGGCAACAACAGGGAGTATTTTGGAATTCCCCGTACCGTTAGGCAGCGGCAAAATAGTCATTTTGCACCTATTTTTAGAATTTATTTTAATTCAAAATAATTATAATTATCATCAATTGAGATAGTTTTTGAGCATCCACAAATGTTTGGGCCCAATTCTATAAATATGTATTAAACCTAATTGTAAAAGGTGATCCTAATTCCCCCTCAGACTTTCAATTGATCAACAAAGTTCGTGTTTCTTCTTTGAGTTCATGGGTGTGTCTTAGAGAGAGAGGGGAGAGAGAAGAAAAGGGATGGTACCCTTCGATAAGGTCATTTTCTCTCTCCTCCTCTCTTCTCTATCTTCCTCTCTCTTTCTTTTTTTCTCTCTCTTGCTTCCTCTCTCTTTTCTTTCTTCTTCTTTTCTCAGCTTTTCTCTTCTTCTTTATGAACATGCACGGTTGTGGCAGAGCAGTGCAAGTCATCTTCTTCCTTCTCTTTCTTTAACCCACATCGCAATGACATCGCTTGTTTGAACACATTTTTCAGCACCTCGCTCCCTGATGCAGAATCAAGAAGAAGCAGGTCAATAAAGCCTACAAAATAGTGGAAATTTTGAGTGTCTCGGAGTTGCCCCAAAACTGGTCAAGATCTTCATCAGCACTCCAAAAGGTCACCTGCCAAGTTTCATCGTGATCAGACATGTCTAAGGCAGTGAACACAAAGAAACAATTTCAGAAAAATTGGCCTCTTACACTCTAAAACGGACCCCATAGCTAGAACTATATTTTAGGTCCATCAAACAACTGTGGGACTACCACCATTAGATATGGCAAGATCGAAAACCCCTATGAGTCAAGTTTCGGCTTAATCAGGCACTTTAGGACAAAGTTATGGGTAAAATACCAAAATAGGGGAGGCTGCAAACTATTTCCATTTGGCCACCCTGCACCAAAACACCATCAAAGGCGGTTGTTTTTACAGTCACAAGCAATGACTTTCGGGCCCTATATCTCACTCGTTCCAAGTAGAAACGCTCTTAAATTTTGTGAGCATGTCTGTCGCATCAAGACGAGCTTTCGATATGTGGTACACCCCGTGACAATGCCCGAGTAAAGAGGAAAATAAGAGAGAATTTTTTGATCCGTCCAGAAAATTATAGAAAATTCAGTAGCAGCACGCCTCACTCTAGCGGTCAAATCATGACGCTCGCGTACCTGATCGACATGAAAATAATTACATTATGTGCGTAAGGGCCATGGCTATCTTGGGTCCGAAACCTGCGTACGATGAACGGTTGGATTTCACACACAGAGGGGTCGAAGTTGCTATAAATTTTGGTCTTCGGATTTCTAGCCCAATCGATGAAGCTTAGTGCCAACTGTGTTCTGTTTCTCTTCTTTGACTAACAGAGCTGACAACGCTCAATGCCAATTGTGTTTTCTCTCTCTTATGTGTTCAACACAACTGGTAACACTCAGCGTCGACTGTGTTCTCTCTCTTCATTGACTAACACTGTCGACAACGATTAGTAGCGACTGTGTTCTCTCTCTCTTCTTTAACTAACACAGTCGATAACACTCAGTGCCGACTGAGTTCTCTCTCTCATCTTGGTCTAACACAGCCGACGATGCTCAGCGCCGACTGTGTCCTCTTCCTCACCTTTGCCTAATATAGCTGGCGACTCCTAGCATCGTCTGTGTCCTCTTTTCTCTCACATCTTTTCCTCCTTTCTTTCTCTTCCTCTCTTTCTTTCTATTCTCTTCTTCTTTTTTTATCTTACTTCTTATTCTTTCTTTACGATCTCCATTTTTTTTCTGTTACTTTTCTATTTGATTAAAGAGGGGTTGAGATTAGCCTATCATGGTAGTCCTTTCGTCCAGCCGTAATGTTGTTCTGCCAGAATTATTGTGCTCGCTTTATTGCCATGACAGACTAACCATCATGTCTAGCTAGTCAGTATTGATATTGTCATCTAGTAGTAACTCTATTGAGCCCGTTTTACTATCATGTCTGCCTAATTACCAACCAGCTTAGTCATTGTGCTGATCTGCCCACCAGGTTAAAATCTTCTCTCCCACATCTTCCTTCTCTTTTTCTTTTCTTCTTCTTATGAATGGCCACGCCTGGATGTGTTCACCAGAGAGTCAAGGTGAGGTTTGTTGACCCACCTGTCATATAACATTTGCCATATATGCATGATTGCATAAAACAGGAGAATACAGGCTAAGAGCGGCGATTTCGAACCATTTTTACGACTGGGGGGCTTTGTTCGTGATCTAAGAGGGCGTCCACATGAGCCAGCTCGATTAAGTCCCGAACCCACCTTAAATTCCTCTCTCATCAGTTGGTAATATCTGCCCTTGTTCTCGAACGAGGTTTTCGAAAGAGCGATCTCAAAAGTCCTCAGTCTCCCCTGAAACTCAAGACACGTGCCGCTCGATCATCTTGATTCGGAGGGCGAGATCGAGGCACTTAACCAGCTTGGCGACTCCAATGGGGACTTACTACCACTCCTTAGTCGGATCATATTTGTTTGACTAGTTTCTCCTTTTTTTATTTTCTGTATTCACACATCACTTATGGCTGCTGGGTTCTCTAACCCATTCATCCGAATCGGGGATTTTCTTATCCTCACATTCGTGCGTGTCCCCAAGGAACAAGTTCCTCTAACTTCATTCCCAACCCTTCTTTTGAGAAAAGACCCTGGTTCTAGCTCTCAGGTTTTAATCTGGATTAGCGTGAGGAGGGACTTAAAAGTCTCTAACTCCCCATCTCCTCGCTCTGGTGGAACCTCCACCAAGACGCCTTGCATCGGCAACAAATCTGTTGCCCCACATAGCATGCACCCTGCCACCGGTTAGTCACTTGTTGGTTGTATCACCGAGGTACACCGGAAGTCTACCCAATCTTGCCATTACTTTTGTGGGCCGCCACAAGGCTACCCCCCACATTCTTGCATCACCTCCAGTCTCTATCCCTAGAGGCTCAACACATCGAGGCGGAGACCTTGCAACCTCTACCCCTCACACATATAATAAGGCTCGTAGGTCATCCACACGAGCGACACCTCGAGGTAACCCTTACGTTACCTCGAATTAGCACCAAAGATCTGACCTTCCAAGGCCCGGTCTTGCATACGCTGCTCATATGTGTCTCACTGCTTGGGGCAACACCGTCAGTGCGCCAACCCGAGTACACATCAGACGACCTTCTTGTTCTCCTACTTAGCACACACAAGCACACCCTGTAATGGGTAGGCCTTCACCTCTTCTCTGGCAGACACTTGCTCGCAGTCCTCGGCCTCTTAAAGCTAGACCACTTACTCGAGCCCGGGCTGACCCCCAAGTCACCCATGATCCTTCTTCAAGGGGCACACACGCATCGCCATCACAGACAACCCTTCGCCCTCGACTCAGGTGTCCTCATGAGTCAACCATGCTTTTGCCTGCTTCTCCTTCTTTGAGCAAGCACCTTCAGCCATGGTACTTGAAGACCTTCCCCAAGAGTACCATCCTGAACCAGCCTCGTGATTTCGCTCCTGTCTCCGGAGCCCACAAGAGAGCTCGGGGCAAAGACCTGATTGATGATCGAATCCTTCATCTTCCCTAGCCCAAAATGATTCCAGTCCCTGACCCTCATCATTTGTCGCACCTAATCGAGACAACCCTCTCTTGTGCAAGATGAGCCGACCAGCTGCAGACCCGATCACAGTTTGGGCATGAGGTCCATCAAAACCTCAAGGTTAAATGTGATAGGGGTCTACGAATTCTCACCAAGCAAGTCATCGAGGCGGTCGGGGTAACCAGCTCTGATGAACCTCTTTACCTGAACCCCTTCTACCCTCTTCAGATGACAAAGCCTGAAGATAAGATCCATGAGCCGTGCACTGTGGTTAATGTTGGAGAAAGTGACCCAGCCCCTCGTCAGCCACGGTCCCAAGACCATTGAGAACCGTTCCTCATGTGATCGGCATACAAAAGTGGAGTTAAGTAAGAGCATGCTGACCCGCTGTTGATCGATCTGCCGTGTACAACCTATCAAGTTTGCAAGCCCTCAACCGCAATTAAGGTTGACCTCTCAAGAGAAACAGTCAGCGTAATGGTTATAAACGAACCATCCTAGCAAGAAGATTGATCGTACAGATGTCTCATGACAATCAGCTAGCCATGAGGTCAATTCCCACCACTCAGATGGTGTACTACCAAGGCAGCCCCTTCCATCTGCCTCACAGGACAACTCTATCCCTCACCCCTTCTCATAGACAGACATAGATGCTATGGTGACACATAGCCTAAAGAACAAGTAAATTCTGGGGCTACAGGGTGCAATGCCTTATCAAAGGTGATACCCTTCATACATTGACTAGGTCCCGTTTCCTTCAGATTACAAGAAAGGGAAGTTTCTCCTATTCAAAGGGACCACGTCCCCGAACCAGCATATCGCTCACTTTCAGGCAGCATGTCGAGAAAAAATAGCTGATGGGAGACTCCTTCTACGTCAGTTTGTTGAAACTCGACTGTTCAACTTTTCAATGGTATGCTTGACTCCCTCCAAACTTAATACATACTTGGGAAGAAATGGAGAAGCTGTTCCACCAGTGGTTTTATGAGGTCAAGAGAGAGGTTCAAACCATTGAACTTCTCACCTTGACTCAAGATCCCGATGAGCCCGTGGACCAGTTCATATCAAGATGGAGAAATTTGACCCCTCACGATCCAATCCTATGTCCGAGAGGGAAGTAGTCGAAACTTACGTACGGAACATGCGACCTGAGATTGTTCTACACGTCGAGGCTTCTAATCCAACTTCCATGTCAGAGCTGATCTCCAAATCAGTCTGCATAGAAAGTCTATCACGCCACCACGGTGAGTCACGATAATCGTCTGCCAGTTCAGGGAATAATCGGGGTAATGGTAGCTCTCAGACTAACACCCGGGGCACCCAAAAGAAAGAGTGATCAGTGCAGCTGTCATGGTCACTGATCTAAAGAAAGCTCCCTTCCAAACTGTGGACCTCTCTAAAGGGGTGAGCGCGATAAAGATAATGCCTCAACCGTGCAAGCAACAACAGTCGTACAATCGAGTAGCCCTAAATGGGATGATTATTTCATAAGACATAGGAACAAAGTCTACCCCTTTGAGAAAAAAATGGATCCCTGCACTGTTTCAGTTATTGTTGGAACAAAACATGATCGAGCTTCCAGAAGCTAAGTTCCCTGAGCAAGTCGGGCTCTACACCCAGGCAAATTATTGTGCCAACCATCGAAGGATCGATCACCCCACAAATGACTGCTACATGCTAAAAGATATTATCGAGGCTCTGATTCAGAAGGGTCAAATAAAACTCGAAGGCTTAAAGAAGGCATTTGGGGCATCAAAAGCCTCCCATGTAGTAACCATCTTAGAGGAAGATGAAGCCCCTGGTATCCTTCATGCCTTATTTGTTATAATGCTTCAGGAAGGCCTAATCAAACCGAAATAGGCAAAGCAACCTTGATGCCGTGTTAAGGGGACTAAAGACCGTTGGTGGCCATATCACCAGGTATGGGGTAACTACATGTGGGAATGCATCAGTTTACACGATATATTCACAAAGAAAATGTGGGAATTTCATAATTTTTACAACGTCCCAGTAAGTGATCCCCAAGCCACTGCTCTGCTGATACAAGAGGATCTCCCAACACAAGACCTTCCTAATAAAGAGTCAGTTTCTGATGAACCCTCAACTTCCTAGCCATGGATAGTCCACCATGGGCAAAGCAGACTCAAGTCCTTAAGACGAGAAGCAGTTTGCCAAGCTAGGGATGTTCACAAGCCTAGCAAGATGAATCAAGCACCACCTCAGAAAACCAGGAGACGGGCACCAAGGGTTGCTCGCTAGAGAAACAAGACTTATCATACTCCAGTTAAGCAGGAATTTCTCAGGCCCCTTCCCCCACTGCCAACTTTGCTGGACTTTATCCCTGACACGATTCCTCTTCCTTCTCCATCTCGTCAAGAAGGCATCCCCGAGTCATCATCTCCTCAGAACACGTCCAATGAGGGTGACAACGTTAAAAGCATTCTCCAATGGTCTAAGCAAGGGAAAGACCTAAAAGATTCCCTGCACACGTCCAACCCTGGTGATGACGTAAAAAACGACCTATATCGATCCGACGAGGGGAACGACCGTAAAAGTCCCTTACTTTTTGACCCTTCTCCTTCTTATTCTTCTACTTCTCATCTTTCTTCTCCTATGTCTCCTGCGAGTACATCCTTGAAATGTCTGAACTTTGAGGCTCTTGCAAGAGAATTCGAAGGGATCAAAATAAGCAGGATGCAACAGAAACGATTGAGAAAGACCCTGGCACAGGCAGCAGGATTCTTAACAGTTTCAGATGCCCTTGCAGTTAAAGCCAAGGCAGAGCCACCTTCTTCAAAGAAGCACAAACAGTCAAAGCCAAAGAAACCCCAGTGGTCTCCTGAGCCTGATTTTGAGCAAAGACTGAGAGAATCAAGAGGGAAAATCTTCTACCTTTACGAAACTTGCCACATGGTACAAGTCGACGAAGTACCAGCCAGGGCGGAGAAAACATTGTAGACACCTGTTCAAAGAACGTGTGATTCGTACGGGGACACTTCTTATGCCACAATTGTTGAATCTCAAATTCCCTGTAATCTCCAAGTCGAACTCCTGTAGCTTGAGAAACAATCACTATTTACAGAAGATCCTTTCGTTCCTCAATCTAGGGAAGGTGCAGAAATTGTGATCCACCCTGGACCTCTATCGGTGGCGGAGATGTTAGGATCATGGGTCTCTGCACTTAAGTTCGATCAAAAGTCCTCTGAAAATAACGATGAAGAGTTGCAGGAGGCTCTAGAAGAGTGGGAAGAAGGCGGTCAAGCCACAACAGACAATCTTATGGAAATAAATCTTGGAGACGAAGCCGACGCTAGAACCACTTTTATTTCAGCGAATTTGTCTCAAGAAGAGAAAGAAGATTTCACTACTTTCTTGTAAAAAAACCGAGACGTCTTTGCTTGGCATTACCATGAGATGCTTGGTTTAGACCCTCAAGTCACTGTTCACTGTGTCGGCATTGATCCGACTGTCAAACTTGTCAAGCAGAAATCAAGAAGGTTCAGGCCTGACCTTGAAATGTAGATAGATGCTGAAGTTACCAAACTCAGACAAGCAGGCTTCATTCGTAAAGTCAAGTATCCGAAATGGGTAGCAAATGTTGTTCTGGTCAAGACGAAGAATGGCCAAATCATGGTTTGCATTGACTTCCTCGACCTCAATACCGCATGTCTCAAGGATGATTTTCAATTTCCATTCACCGAGATGCTCATCGACTCTACGAACCAATTTTAGATTTTCTCCTTCATGGATGGATACTCCGGGCATAATCAGATTGGAATGGCTCCCGAAGATGAGGAAGCCACTGCATTCTTGACTCTAAACAGGATACACAATGATGCCTTTTGGATTAAAGAATGCTGGTGCCACATACTAGAGAGCAATGATGACCATCTTCAAAGACATGCTGCACAAAGAGGTGGAATGTTATGTAAATGACTCGGTGGTAAAATCCAAAGAGAAAGATGCTCATATGAGAGACCTTGAAAAGGTATTCAAGTGGTTACACCTTCATCAACTTAAAATGAACCCGCTAAAATGAGCTTTTAGCATGTGTTGGGGAAAATTCTTGGGGTTCATTGTTAGACATTGAGGGCTTGAAGTAGAGTCAGTCAAGATCAAGGAGATCCAAGAAACGTCGTCGCCAACTACACTGCGAGAACTGTGCTCTCTTCAAGGGCAGCTAGCGTACATCCGTAGGTTCATCTTAAACATCTCAAGTCACTGTAAACCATTTACGCACCTGTTAAAAAAAGATACCTCATTCATTTGGGATGAAGCATGTCAAGCAGCCCTTGATGACATCAAGTAGTATTTGCTTAATCCTCCAGTACTTTTTACACTAGTGTTGGGAAGACCCCTCATTCGATACGTGATCGCTTTAGATAAGTCACTTGGGGCATTGTTGACACAAAATAATGACAAGGAAAAAGAAACAGCACTGTATTATCTCTACCGCAGGATGCAAGGGGCTGAGAAGAATTATCCCCCAATTGAAAAGATGTGCCTTGCTTTGGATTTTTCAGTACAAAAGCTTCATCATTATTTTACTAGGTCACAAAGTGAAACTCATATCAAAAGAAAATCCTGTAAAGTTTCTCATGACACATTCATGTTTGTCAGGGTGCCTTGTTAAGTGGACATTATTGTTGAAGGAATTCGACATCACGATGTCGCACAAAAGGCCATCAAGGGCCAGGCCTTGACTTACTTTCTCGTAGCACACCTCGTACTGGCGGAATCTCCATTGTCAAGCGACCTCCTTGATGAAGAAGTGTTCTGTGCTTACCTTGCTCATGCGTGGGAATTGTACTTCGATGGAGCCTTCTAATTAGATCAAGGAGGCACTGAAGTAGTATTCCTGACCCCAAAAGGAGGAGTACCACTTTCTTTCTCTCTCACCGAGGCCAATTCTCATAATCAGGCAGAATATCAAGCCCTTATAATCGGGTTGGAGATAGCCTTCAACCTCGACATGGAGTAGATCATGATCTATGGCAACTTTGAGTTGGTTATTTGACAGCTCAAAGGGATCTATGTGCCTTATCATGATACTGCAAAATCATATATAGCCCAATTGGAGGACGTAGCATTAAGTCACATCCCTAGGAGTTTAAACTCGCAAGTTGACACACTTGCAAAACTCGGCGTTACAATTCAATTATCCTCATCAGGACCCATGCTTGTCTGGGTGGCAGAATGGAGACACATTGAACTAAGAACCAAGGTAGATGCCGATGATGAGAGAAATATCTTCCCCAAGTGCCCTCCTTAACCATTCAGAACACTTCTATCCGTTAAAGAAGTAATCAAGACTGAACAAGAAATGACACGGAATCAAGAAACTAAGGTTCAAAACCAGGAACCGGAGTTCTTCGACCCAATATGCATGGAAATCGAACAAGTAGAAGATTGGAGAGAGCCCATCACTAGTTTTCTAAAATATGGCAAGCTCATGGTGCCAAACGCAATAGCGTACGTTGAATGTCTACCAAGTATACTCTCCTTAAAGGAGATGCCCTCTTCAGACGGTCATTTGACGGCATTCTTATTAGATGCGTGGACGCGCAAGAGGCAAATAAGGTATTAGAAGAGGTACACTTAGGCACTTGTAGACTACACCACTCCGGTCTTAAGCTCTATGAACAGATACACAAATTGGGGTATTATTGGCCTTCAATGATTGCTAATTCCTTGAACTATGCTAGGAAGTGTCAGGTGTGCCAAGTACATTCAAGTCTTGTTCACCAACCTCCAGAGCTCTTACACCCTACAGTAGCATCATGGGCCTTTTCACAATGGGGTATGGACATTGTAGGGCCTATTGACTCTTCTTCAGCAATGGGCCATGTCTTTATTCCAGTTACAATAGATTATTTCTCTAAGAGGGATGAAGCGGTCCCCCTTGAGCAAGTTCCTGGAACAATAATGGCCAACTTCATTTGACATCACTTCATATATCGGTTCGGAGTGCCCGATCTGATTATATTTGAAAATGGTCCACATTTTAGGAGTCACCACATTGATCGCTTGGTTAATCAGTTCAGTTTCGAATGGACGTACTCGACTATGTACCACCCTTAAATGAATGTCTTGGATGAGGCCTTCAAAAAGACTTTGTGTAATTTTTTAAGAAAGTCAGGATCAAAGAAAAAGAAGAACTGGCACAAGAAGCTTCCCGAAGCACTATGAGCTTATTGTACTACTACACGAAATGCTACTGATTCCACTCCTTACTCTCTGGTCTATGGGGGAGAAGCAGTTTTAACCCTCGAAATTTAGATTCCTTCATTAGGTGTTGCTATACATCAAGGATTAACCGAAGATGAGAGAGTCAAGCTTTGGCATCAAGAATTGGATGCGCCCGACAAAACGAGACTAGAGGCTCAGAAAAACCTTGAACTCAACCAAGGGAGAATGAAGAGGGAGTTTGATAAGTCAGTCAAGGTCCGCTCATTCACCTGTGGGGATTTAGTTCTAGCCCTCAAAAGGTCGATCGTTATGTATGGGCATTGTAAAGGGAAGTTTGAACCCAAGTGGGAGGGTACATTTATAGTAAAAAAGGCTCACCAAATGGATCTTACATATTAGCACATCCTGGTGGAGAGGAGGCAATGCTCCCTATCATGGGCGATACCTAAAGAAATACTATCCGTAATGCATATTCAAGAAGGAAAGATAGTCCTAACAAGGTATAACTCTTTCTTGCTGTAAAAACGAGTTACAATTACAAGCAAAAAAGACCGTTATTAGGGAGGTTACAAGTCTATTGCATATGAGGATAAGAGGACGGTTACAAACCAAAATTTGTAGTTTCTCTCTTGCATCTGAAGATAAGACGACGATTACTGGCCAAAAGAATTCATCTCCTCATGAGGAAGAAGAAAACCCACCAAAGAAGTACCCTCATCATGAAGAAGAAGCAAACCACTTGGAGAGTCAGCTTCAATTCATCTGACGAGTGCCACCGAAGGAGGACGGTTATAGGCCAAAAGAAGGAGCCAACCATTTTCGAGTCAGCTTCAATTCATCTGACTAGTACACCAAACATACAAAGCAGACTTCTCTAGGAAGGAACTGGCCTATGATGGAGAGCATACCCTGTTCATGGTGAATGCCCATCCACAAAACAACATCGACTTCACTATTGTGCTAGAGGACTTGACGTTCGACAGGCATCACAATCCAGGCCTTACCACTGGTCACCACCCTTTGCCTACCCAAGTCAGTGCCGTGAGTGAACATCACCGCAGATGGCTCATCCCCTTGTGCAACAGTGCCCACATGCGGCCCATTGTCGCACGGGAGCAATGTCGTGCGCATCATGATGTTGATCATGCACTGATAAGTGCTGTTTGAAACTCTCATTGGTTGTGTCATCCAAAGGCTAGTGCCGGCTATGTGGTTAACTCCCAGCACTGGTTGTGTCTTTTGAAGGCTAAGTGTCAGCTGTTCTTATAACCCCCCGGCACCGATTGCCTTTTGAGGGTCAGCACTGACTATGTTAGTGCCGGCTGTGTCCAACACCGGTTGTGTTCTTAACAAACCCAGTGCCGACTGTATATCTTAAGTCAACACCACCTGTGCTGTGACTACTCACCTCCTGATGACTCCTTGTTTTTTGTGACTCCTTGTTTTCAAGGCCTAAGATATTTTACCTCCTCCAAGATTGCACAATTTCTAATGCAACTGTCATCGCTTGCAATAGTCCACCTTCAACGACGATTTGTTTTCCCTGACCATATGATTCCTACTAGAACTTCCTGCCCCTGTCGAAAAATATATGCAACTCCCCCAAACACCATCAAAAAACCTCTGCAACTCCCCTAAGTTACCAGAAAAACCACGTTCTCCCACCGAAAAACTGTTAGAGCCAGCGAAAAGCCCCGCACAACCCATTGCTGCAACTTTCGTCTCCTTCTTCCTTCACCTCTTCTACTTTCGAAAACCATAGTGAAACTCCTCAATAGCTTCGCTGGGCCCACTGCAAGTCCCTGTGACTTCATAAATTTTTCCAAAATCCCGGTTAGACTTGTTGGAACCTTCCCTATTTACCTGTAAAAATCCTGCAAACCCTCGGCTAGAATCCTTGGTTGCCTGCTTCTCACCGCTAAAAAGCTTTACCCCAAGTTTTTTTTAATCTCCTATGAAAAATGGGAAAAATGGGGTTTTAGCCCCTTTGCATAGCCGATGTTTCCCTCAAATGTCCCTCACAAAAGGGGAATTCCAATCATGTCCAAGAAGGACAAACGTGAATGGTTCAGACCAGGTCGGGTTTTTTCCCGAGGCCAGGACAAAGTCTCATTAGCACCTCATTAAATGCCATGCAACACAGACTAGGCTCTGGTCGAGCTCGGGTCATGGCCCTAATAATAATCCATACTTAGAACCGGCTACGCGGTCGAAGTCATCTAGTGCTGACTGTGTGTTCTTGGTTGGCGCCGGCCGTGTCTTCAGAAATTTTAGCGCTAACTGTGTCTACCAAAAGCTATCATCAGCTATGTTCGCCAATGCTTAGCATCGGCTGCGTTTCAACAACCCTAGCATTGGCTGTGTGCTCAGCAACTTAGCGCCGGCGGTGTGCACGAGATAGCACGGGCCATCCTTAGCACCGATTCTGCTTTTAACAAAATCAGCACCGGCTGAGTCGTTAAGAAGCAGTGTTGGTCAATTTCAGCGGCGGTTACATTTTCGAATACTCATCGACGGTTGAGCACTCAAAATAAGTAATGGTCACTACGCCCAGTGCTGGCTGCGTTATAACAGTCTTTTATCACACACCCCATGCAGAAGCCATGTGTGTCTTATTATTATTATCCCCAGTAAAGTGGTACCTTGACTTTGACCTATTATCCTTAGCAAAGTGGTACCTAGGTCGTTCAAACTCAGGTCATGACTTCTCATCCCCAGTAGAAGATTCATACACATATTACATCTTGTTATCCCTAGTGGAGTTAGGGTCATGTTTGCTGCTGCAACCCGACTTATTTATTTTGTCTTCAAGGATATAAAAGACCCACATTTGTCCCCTTGTCCCCAATGAGGTCGGCATTCCTATCTAAACACCTTGCTGGTCTTACTTATTTTGCCTCCAGTGGGTTAGATTGCCATCCACAAACCTATTCCCATGGATTCTCACCTACATGACCACCCAGGCCACGATCCGTGCTGCATGACCTTAAACTGCACAGCCATGGTCCGCGCTACATGAACTTAAACTGCATGGCCATGGTCCATCCTGCTTGACCTTAAAACTGCACAGCCCTAGTCTAGCTGCACGACCTTCAACTACACTGTCAGAGCTATATAACTTTAAACTATAGTACACATCCTAGTCTCATGACGTTAAAAGGCTCAACACCATGGTCCAAACTATACGACCATAAACTATAGCAGAGGTCTAGTTGCAGGACCTCAAACTGCATAGTCCTAGTTGCATGACTTTAAACTGCATAACCATGGTCCAATCTATATCACCCTAAACCATAGTGCACGTTCTGGCCGCATGAAGGTAAACTACTTTGTACAGGTCCTGAAGGTATGCTCACCCCCGCATACGCACGTACACATTTTTGAATACATCTTCACGCATATCTTCCTTAACCGACCCATGCATGTGCATTACCTTCCCAGTGGGTCCATTCACTTCATCGTCCTTCATCATTCCCCAGTGAGTTTTACCCACGCTCACAAAACGACAAAGCATCCCGCCACCTATAACCGTTGTAAGCTAGTGGGTCACCATTTTTCACCCACCTTTCATACGTCATCCATCTTTCATAGGTAGCCTCGTGCCATGTCCCCAAAAATGAGCAAAAAGCACTACCATATTCACTTCATGGCCTCCACAGACTGCCATTCATCTCCACCACAAATCAGCTATATGACCCTAAATTAGATTACAAGTCCTAGCCACATGAAGCTAGAAGGCTTCGCACAAGTCCTGAAGGCATGACCTTAAACACGCCTTCACAAAAACATAACGAGCATGGTGTATACCTTAACAAGGGAACACCATGAGTAAAAATGGTGGACGGACATGGTCACGAAACCATGAGTAAAAGAGTTTCGTGAAAATAAAAACCCAGACATAGTGAAAACCCAAAAGGGCACCATGAGTAAAAATGGAAGAATAAAGGTGGACATGGTAAAAAAGGTTACGGGTAAAAGAGCCCCTAAATAAAAGGAAGTTGGTGAAAACCATATCTACGGCGCCGCTTCCCAAGTTCAAGTGAAAATCTACAAAGGACGCTTGGACCAATAAACAGGCTAACGCAACACTCGCCTCAACAGGCAGCTTTAGCCCACACTTAAAAAGAAAAATCCTTGGTGCCACAATACCAGGACCCAAAAAGAAAAAATGAACTTCAAGGAAAAGATTCTGACAGCCTGAGCCTAGTTGTAAAAAGGACTCAAAGGACAAAAGGTTCGCCAAGAAAGCAAGACAAACCTCATTAAGAAGAGCATCAGTCTCATGAGGTTACAAATGTACTCCAAGATGCCGAAGACACCCTAAGTCAGCCATGACTTTGGACCTGCTATGTAACGAAGTGGGTAGGGTTTATACTCAAAGCTGGTCACCTCGATAAACTAAGGTACCCTACCCGCCAAGGATCAACTGGTGCACAACGCAGAAGAATGCCGACAAAACGCTCTTCAGCAGAACAAACAAACAAGAAAGTCATTCTGACAAACCAAAGACGACCACGAAGGCAAGAAACTGACAAAGCCAGAGCCAAACCTGCCAGAGATTTCGAGGTGACACCTCGCCATGAGGCTGCCTCACCAAAATCCCTCCCTAGCCGATAGGCCTAGACTTTCAGGATAGGCTAACAAAATGCTCTTGATTGGACCTGACAGGATGGGACCCACAGAGGTACCTTACTTGTCAAAAGAAAACCTAATGTAGCAGCAAACAACATCAACCAAAGGCCCTTTTACTATTATCCAAAGATAAACAAACCAAGACCAAGTGGGAAAAACGTCCTTTGATCTGACACTCAATTGCCAAACGGGCCTGATTTTGACTAATGAGCTCTGTATAAAATCCTCAACTTCAGAATCGCAAATAGTCCACATGAGGGTGAGGACTTCCATAAGATCCCTCAAAAAAGTATCTTCTCCTTCTAAAGTCACCATGGACGGACCCACAAAAAATGCATCCTACGTCTAAGCATCCTATTTGCACCATTGTGTGAATCTCCTCAGCCTTCACGTGATCTTATGGTTAGGAAGAAAAATGTATCAAAGCCGAAGGTAATTTTTTGAATGTTGTTCTTCTCACTTCTCTCAAAGCACAACAATCAGCGGGGCAAGATGTTTGAACACATTTTTCAGCACCTTGGTCCCTGATGCGGAATCAAGAGGAAGCAAGCCAATAAAGCCTACAAAACTGTGGAAATTTTGACAGTCTTAGAGTGGCCCCAGAACTGGTCAAGATCTTCATCAGCACTCCAAAAGGCCACCTGCCAAGTTTCATCATGATCACACATGTTTATGGCAGTGAAAAAAAAGAAACAATTTTGAAAAAATTGGCCTCTAACACCCTGAAATGGATCTTGTAACTAAAACTATATTTTTGGCTGTGGGACCACCATCATTAGATCTAGCACGGTAG
>NW_006499364.1:2066181-2143150 GCF_000471905.2 Amborella trichopoda
AAAATACCAAAATAGGGTAAGCCGCACACTATTCCCGTGTGGCCACCCTACATCAAAATACCATTAAAGGTTGTTGTTGTTAAAGTCATAGGTAGTGACTTTCAGGGCTTATATCTCACTCGTTCCAAGTCGAATCGCTCTCAAATTTTGTGAACATGTTTGTCTCAGCAAGACGAGCGTTTTGATATGTGGTACGCCCCATGACGATGCCCGAGCAGGGAAAAAAACAAGAGAGAAGATGCTGATCTATGAAGAAAATTACAGAAAAATCAGCAGCAACACGCCTCACTTTAGTGACTAAATCATGACGCTCGTGTACCCGATTGACATGTAACCAATTGCATCATGTGTGTAAGGTCCGTGGCTATCTTCAGTCCAAACGCCGCGTATGCTGAATGGTTAGATTTCACACACGGAGGCGTCGAAGATGCTGTAAATTTCAGCTGCCGGATTTCAAGATTCCGGCCAAAAACTCAAGAAGACAAAATCTTCATCCAGACATGAAATTGAGCCGCGTTTGATGCAACGTGACTGTGACGACGTGCTCTATATGATTCAATGAAGAAACTAAAGAGAAACACCAACAAATGAACACACTATCGATCCAAAATTTTCATGATTCAAGCAAATTTCAAGTCTCACGATCATGGCTAAAAAACATGATTCATGGCTCGAAGTTGGTATCAAAACGATCGCCATGCCGAGCTTTACAAGAAAATAATCATCTTTTGATCAAACGAGTTTCAGAACAACCTTAGATCAGTCATTGAAGATCACGCAAGTTCTCGGATAGCAGTAGGAACTGTTCTGAAATTCCACACATTGTTAGGCAGGGGGAAAACAATCTTTTTGCACCCATTTTTGTAATTTATTTTTATACAATTAAATTATAATTATCATCAATGATACTAGTTTTGGACATCTACACATGTTTGGGCCCAATTCTATATAAACATGGAAAGACAAATTGTAAAGGGATATTCGATTCATTAGACAGAAACATCAATGAAGTTTCAATTTCTTCTTAAGTTCATGGCTTCCTCTTGGAGAGAGAGAGGAGAGAGAAGAAAAGGGTCGATACCCTTCAATAAGGTAACTTTCTCTCTCCTCTCCTCCTTCTCATCTCTATCTCTCTCTTCTTCTCATCTTTATCTCTTTTTCTCTACCTTCTTCCCATCCTCTATCCCCTTCTTTTGACATAGTTGGTAAAGCTCAGTATTGACTTTGTCCTCTCTCTCTGATATGTCTAGCCCAGTCGATGAAGCTCAGCACCAACTGCATCCTCTCTCTCTCCTCTGTTTAACCCAATTGATTAAGCTCAGCACTGACTACGTACCCTCTCTCTCCTCTATCTAGCCCAGTCAGTGAAGCTTAACAACAACTATATCCTCTCTCTCCTTTGTCTAGCCTAGTCGGTGAAGCTCCACATCGACTGCATCCCCTCTCTCTCCTCTATCTAGCCTAATCAATGAAGCTTCATTCCCTCTGCATCCCCTCTCTCTCCTCTATGTAGCCCAGTCGATGAAGCTCAGCCCCGACTGCATCCCCTCTGTCTCCTCTGTCTAGCCCAGTAGGTGAAGCTCAGCGCCGACTATGTTCTCTTTCTCTTCTTTGACTAACATAGCCAGTGACGCTCAGCACCGACTGTGCTTTCTCTCTCTTCTTTGTTTAACATAACCAATAATGCTCAGTGTTGACTGTGTTCTCTCTCTTCTTTGACTAAGACAGCTGACGACGCTCAGCACCGACTGTATTTTCTCTCTCTTCTTTGACTAACACAGTCGACGATGCTTAACACCGACTATGTTCTCTCTCTCATCTTGGTCTAACATAGTCGACGAAGCTCAACGCCAACTGTGTCCTCTTCCTCACCTTTTTCTAATACAGTCGGCCCTGTCTGTGTCCTCTTTTCTCTCACGCTCTTTTCCTCCTTTCTTTCTTTTCCTGTCTTTCTTTCTATTCTCTTCTTGTTCTTTTATCTTACTTCTTATTCTTTCTTTATGACCTCCATTTTTTTTTTGCTACTTTTCCATTTGATTAAAGAGAGGTTGAGATTAGCCTATCATGCTAGTCCTGTCCCCTAGCCGTAATGTTGTTGTGTCAAAATTACGGTGCCCTCTTTATTACCACGAAAGACTAACCATCATGTCTAGCTAGTCAGTATTGGTACTGTCATCTAGTAGTAACTCTGTTGAGTCAGACTATGTTACTGAGGTCGTTTTATTACCACGTCAAGCCAATTACCAACCAGCTTAGTCACTGTGTTGATTTCCCCACCTGGTTAAATTGTCTCCCCCATCTTCCTTCTCTTTTTTTATGAATGTACATGCCTACGTGCATTCATCAGAGAGACAAGGTGAGGTCTGTTGACCCACATGTCATATAAAATTTGCCATATATGCATGATTGCAAAAAACATGAGAAAACAGGCCAAGGGAGGCGATTCCGAACTAGTTTTACGACTTGGGGGATTTCTTCGTGATCTAAGAGGCGCTCGAACCCATCTTAAATTTCTCTCTCATCAGTTGGTAATACCT
Source organism: Amborella trichopoda (assembly GCF_000471905.2). The sequence continues at coordinate 2,068,719 of NW_006499364.1, forward strand.
GCCCTTGTTCTCGAACGAGGTTCTCGAGAGAGAGATCTCAAAAGTCTCGCGTTTCCCCTGAGACCAGAGACGCGTGTTGACCTATCATCCTGATCCGGAGGGCGAGATCAAGGCACCTAACCAGCATTGTGTGTGTCCCATACTCTCTCTACTTCTTCTCGATCGTTCTCTTTGTTCCTCTTTGACTGAATGTTCATGACGATGGCAACACCATACATGAACCTCTCTCTCTCTATCTTCTTCTCTTTCACACACAGCGATGGCAATGTCGTGTGTGTTTTCTTCTCTCTCTTCTTCTCTATCTCACCCACACGGTGATTGCAATGTCATGTGCATTTTTTTCTTCTCTCTCTTCTTCTCTATCTCATACACACAGCGATGGCAATGTTGTGTGCATTTTCTTCTCTCTCTTCTTTTCTATCTCACACACACAGCGATGGTAACGCCGCGCACTAGTCTCCTTCTCTACTTGCTGCTCTCTGCTCTATTTTTTGCTTTGTATCTCTCTATCTGAACTTGCACAACAATGGTAACGTCGTGCACAAATCTCTCTTTTTGTTTTCTTCTCTGTCTGCTAGCCACCGCGGTGGCAGCACCATGCGTACCCCTTTTCTCTCCTTTTTCCTTATTCTTCTTCTCTCTTCTAATCTCTTTCCTTCTTTCTCCTCCTACTCTTTCCAAATAGACACCGTCGCTGGTCATCGAAGAGTGGTGAGCGTACACGTTTGGCAATAGAAATACAACTGGTGTTTAGCCTTAGCCAATGTTAGCCCTTTGTCAGACACATCTGTCATTACCCCTTATAGTCACAGCCGTCGTGAGTCTTTTGAAAACATAGCCGGGGTTAGCCCTTGGAAACACAGCTGGCATTGGTCTTTTTGAAGACACCTATCATTAGTCTCGCACAACACTAGTCAGTGCCTCAGTTACGCACGGTCATTAACATGATGCACTCTCCCTTAATGATACTTCCGGTGGTGACTCGTGTTCTGCTGTGATCGTGCACGACGACTACTTGGGTTGGGAAATGGTGGTAACCAATGGTGAGGTCTGGCTTATGAAGCCTGTTGGAAGCCAAGTCCTGCATCACAATTGTGAACTCCATCTTGTTCTATGGAAGGGCCCTCACTGTGAACAGGGTATGCTCTCCATCATAGGGCAGTTCGTTGCCAGAGAAGTTTGCTTTGTATGTCTGATGTACTCAATCAAAGCACTTCCACCTTCTCTTATTGTGAAAGCCACTTTTGGCCTGTAACCGTCCTCTCCTCAGATTCAAGAGCAACGCTTTTGATGAGAGCAATTTTTGGTCTGTAACCATCCTCCCCTCAAATGCAAGAGTAATGCTGGGGTCGGCCATTCTCTTTTCCTCAGATGCAAGAGCAACACCGGGGTTAGTCGTTCTCTTTTCCTCAAATGCAAGAGAAATGCTTGATAGTATATCCCTATAACTTCCGTAATAATGGGTTTCCGGTTGTAATCTGTGATACCTCTTACTGTAATAATAAGAAAGTTTTTACTTTTGTGCCCTGCTTCTTTTTCTTTTTTTCCCTTTTCCTTTTATTCATTCTTTCTTTTTAGTGCTTTCTGAAATTTTTTAGTAGCATCAAGGATAATACTTCTTTAGGTATCACCCATTGATGAGGGGCATCGCTTCTCCTTCATCAGGATGTGCTAATATATAAGCCCCATTTGGCGAGAATTTCTTGACTATGGAAGGGCCTTCCCACTTAGGTTCGAACTTCCCTTTACGACGTCCATGCATAACGATCGGCCTTTTAACTGCTAAAACTAGATCCCCACGAGCAAATGAGTGGACTTTGACTGACTTATCAAAAGCCCTCTTCATTCTCCCCAGGTTGATTTCAAGGTTTTGCTGGGCTTCTAACCTTTTTTCATTGAGTGCATCCAATTCTTTATAGTGAAGCTTGACCCTCTCATCTTCAGTTAAACTCTAATGTATGGTGACACGAAGCGAGGGTAATTGAATTTCGAGGAGTGAGACTGCTTCACCTCCATAAACCAAAGAATAAGGGGTGGAATTAGTAGCACTTCTTGTAGTGGTTCGATAGGCCCACAAACCTTCAAGAAGTTTCTCATGTCAGTTTTTCTTTGCCTTTGGTACTAACTTCCTTGAAACACCACATAGAGTCTTATTGAAAGCCTCAACTAAACCATTCGCCCGAGGGTGATACATGGATGAGTACTTTCACTCGAAACCAAACTGGTTAACTAAGCAATCAATAAGATGGATCTTCAACTGAGGGCCATTTTCCGATATAATCTGGTCAGGCACTCCAAATCGGTATATGATATGATGTCAGGTGAAATTAGCAATTACGGCCTCCGGAACTTGCTTAAGAGGAACCACCTCAGCCCATTGGAGAAGTAATCTATTGTTACTAAAATAAAGACATGACCCTTGGCAGAAGGAGGGTCAATAGGTTGTATAATGTTCATACCCCATTGTGAAAAGGGCCATGATGCCATTGTAGGGTGCAAGGCTTTGGAGGCTGATGAATAAGACATGATTGCATCTGGCATACCTGGCATCTTTTGGCATAATTTAGGGAGTCAGCAATCATCAAAGGCCAATAATACCCCAGCCTGCGTATCCTATCATAAAGCTTAGGACCAGACTGATGTAGTCCACAGACACCTGAATGCACTTCTTCCAACACCTTAGTTGCTTCTTGCTCATCTACACATCTGAAAAGAATTCCATTTAAAGATCGACGGAAAAGAGTAGCCCCTTTAAGGAGGGTGTACTTGGTAGACATTTTGTGCACATTATTGTGCTCAGTACGATCTTTAGGCAGTCTATCGTGCTTTATGAAATTGATAATGAGCTCTCTCCAATATTCTACTTGTTCAGTTTCTGCACACATTGGATCGAAGAACTCTAGTTCTGGCCTTTCGGCTCTAGGACATTGACTCCGTGCCATTTTTTGCTTGGCTTTAATGGCATCTTTGGCTGCCAGAAGTGCTCCGAATAGATCAGGTGGGCATTCAGGGAAGAGAATTCTCTCATCCTCCACGTCTATCTCAGTTCTCTGTTCAATGTGTCTCCATTCTGCCTCCTAGACAGACATGAGCCCTAGTGAGGACAATATAATTGTAGCCCCAAGTTTTGCAAGTGCATCGGCCTGGGAGTTTAACGTCCTGGGGATGTGACTCAAGGACACATCATCAAACTGAGCCATATACGATTTTGTTGTGTCATGATAAGGCTTGAGAGTATCTTTTCTCACATCATAGATCCCCTTAAGATGCCGAACAACCAACTCAGAGTCACCATAGATCTTGAGCTGCTCCAAGTCTAGATCAAAGGTTATCTCCAACCCAATCATAAGGGCCTGATATTCTGCCTCGTTATGAGAACCAGCTTCGGTGAGAGAGAAGGATAGAGGCAGTACTCCTCCCTTCACAGTCATGAATACCACTCGAGTGCTTCCTCGATCAGATTGGAAGGCTCCGTCGAAGTACATCTCCCATGCGTGAGCAAGTTCTGCACATAATACTTCTTCATCAGGGAGGTCACTTGATAAAGGGGATTCGGTCGGTACAGGATGTGCTATGAGAAAATCAGCTAAAGCTTTGCCCTTGATGGCCTTTTGTGGGACATATATGACGTCGAATTCCATCAGCAATAAAGCCCACTTAGCAAGGAATCCTGACAAGCATGGGCGTATCATGAGGAAATTTACTGGATTTGCTTTCGATATAAGTTTTACTTCATGACCAAGCAAGTACTGGTGGAGATTTTTTACTACGAAGATTAGGGTCAGACACATCTTCTCTATAGGGGATAATTCTTCTCAACCCCTTGCATCCTAAAGCTGAGATAATATAGTACAGTCTCTTTCCCTTCATCATTGTTTTGCGCCAATAATGCCTCGAGTGACTCATCCAGATCGGTTACGTACATGATGAGGGGTTTTCCCAACACCGATGTAGAGAGCATTGGAGGGTCGAGTAAATATCGCTTGATGTCATCAAGCGTTGCTTGGCATGCTTCATCCCAGATGAATGGATTATCCTTTAATAGATGAGTAAAAGGCTAACAGGGACCTCAGAGGTTCGAGTATAACCTACGGATATAGGCTAGTTGTCCTTGAAGGGACCGTAGCTCTCGTAGCATAGTTGATGGCGACATTTCTTGGATCGCCTTGATCTTGACTAGCTCAACTTTCAGCCCACCGTGTCTAACAATGAACCCCAAGAACTTTCCTAAATTCACGTCAAAGGAACATTTTAGCAGATTCATTTTGAGCTGATGGAGGCGTAACCGTTCGAACACCTTTTCAAGGTCTCGCATACGAGCGTCTTTCTCTTTGGATTTCACCACCTAGTCATCAGCATAACATTCCACCTCTTTGTGCATCATGTCTTTGAAGATGGTCGTCATTGCTCTCTGACGTGTGGCACTGACATTCTTCAATCAGAAAGGCATCAATGTGTAGCAGAAGACCCCTTTTGGAGTCAAGAATGCGGTGGCTTCCTCATCTTCTGATGCCATCTGTATCTGATTATACTTGGAGTATCCGTCCATGAAGGAGAAGATCTGACAATGAGCCATTGAATAAATGAGCATCTCCATGAACGGCAATGGGAAGTCATCTTTGGGGCAAGCGGTATTCAAATCGCAAAAGTCAATACAGACCCTAATTTGGTCGTTCTCCATCTTGACTGGAACAACATTTTCCAGCCACTTTGAGTACTTGGCTTCATGAATGAAGCCTACTTGCCTAAGTTTGGTCACCTTAGCATCTATTTGCATTTCGAGATTAGGCCTGAACCTCCTTGATTTCTACTTGATGGGCTTGACAGACGGATCGATGCTGAGACGGTGAACTACGACTTGAGTATCTAAACTAGGCATCTCATAATAGTGCCAAGCAAAGATATCTCGGTTTTCTTGCAAGAAGGCAATGGAATTCTCTTTCTCCTCTGGAGATATATTTTCCTAGATGAAAGTGGATCTAGGATCAATCTCATTCCATAGATTTATCTCTTTGAGTTCATCGGCTGGCTTAACCGCCTTCTACCCATTCTTTTAGGGCCTCCTGCACTCCTCATCATTGGCTTCAGAGGTCTTCTCATTAACCTCAAGTGCAGAGACCCATGATCTTGACATCTTTGCCTCCAATAGAGCTCTAAGGTAAATCATGATTTCTGCACCTTTCTCGAACTGAGGAACAGAAGGGTTGACCTCAAACAAGAACAACATATCAGGCTGCAGGAGTTTGATTTGAAAGTTGCAGGGAAGTTGAGATTCAGCGATTGTGGGGTTAGAGGCACCCTCATATGAATTGCGGTCTTTGCATGAGTATCTGCAGTGTTTTCCCCATGCTAGCTGATACTTCATAGACCTGTACCATGTAGCAAGCTTCCTGAGAATAGAAGCTCTACCCTCTAGATTTTCTTAGCTTCTTCTCAAAGTCAGGCTCAAGAGGCCATTGGGGTTTCTTTAGATTTCTTATGGTTCTTTGTAGCAGAAGATGGATCTGACTTGGCTCGAGCTGTCACGACGTCAGCAACTTTCAAGAATCCAGCCACTTGGGCTAACATCTTTTTCAGTCACCTCCATGCGTCCTGCTTATATTGTTTCCTTCGAGCTCTCTGTCATGAGCCTCGAAGTCTGGACATTCAACGTTGTACCTGAAGGAGACATAGAAGAGGAAGGATGAGAAGAAGAAGAAGAAGAAGAGGAAGAAGGATAAGTAGGTGAGGAACTTTTAAGGTCGTTCTCCTCATCAGACCGATTTGGGCAGCTTTTTATGTCATCACCAGAGTTGGACATGTACAGGGGGTCCTTTGGGTCTTTCCCCTACTTAAACTATTGGGGGGTGCTTTTAATGTCATCACCCTTATTGTACATGCCTTGAGTAAAAGATGGCTCAGGGATGTCTGTTTGAAGACATTTTTCAGTATCTTGGTCCCTGATGAGGAATAAAGAAGAAGCCAGTCAATAAAGCCTGAATTACAATGGACTTCTTGACAATCTTGGAATTGCCCTAGATCAGGTTAGAATCTTCCTAAAGCACTTCAAAAGGCCACCTGCTAAGTTTCGACACAATCAGACATATTTAAGGCAGTGCAGACAAAGAAACAATTTCAAAAAAATTAGTCTCTAGCACCCTGAAATGGGCCCCGTAACTAGAACTACATTTTTGGCAACTCAAACAGTTGTGGGACCACTATCATTGGATCCGGCATGGTCGAAAACCTGTAAGGGTCAAGTTTCAGCTTAATCGGGCATTCTAAGACAAAGTTATGAGTAAAATACCGAAAGGGGGTAGGCCGAACACTATTCCTGTGTGCCCTCCCTGCATCAAATCACCATTAAAGGTGGCTGTTTGTACAGTCTCGATCAATAACTTTGGGCATCATATCTCACTCATCTCTAGTCGGATCGTGCTCAATCTTTGTGAGTGTGTTCATCTCATCAAAACGAGCGTTTTGATATGTGGCACGTCCCATGACAACACTCAAGCGGGCAGAAAATCTAGAGAGAAATTGCCAATTTGTGAAGAAAATTGTAGGAAAATTAGCAGCGACACGCCTCGTTCGAGCAGCCAAATCACGGTGCTCGCATATAAGATCGACGCGAGACCAGTTCCATCGCATGCGTAAGATGCAGGGAAACCATTGGTCTGAACGCCGTACGTGATGAATGGTCAGATTTCACACATGAAGCCAATAAAGTGACTGCAAATTATGGTCACCGGATTTCAGATTCCTGCCAAAACTCAAACGATGTGAAATCTGCTTCTGGGTACGAAATCGAGCTGCGTTTGTTGCCACGCGATCGTGACGGCATGCTCAATGCAATAAAGTGAAGAAATAATGAAAAAAAAATCAAGAAATGAGCGTACTATCGATCAGAAGTTTTCAGGATTCATGCAAATTTCAAGTCGCATGATCGTGGCTTAAAAACACAATTTGTGAGTCGAAGTTGGTATCAAATTGATAGTCATGCTGAGCCCTACAAGAAAGCAATCGTCTTTTGGACAAACGAGCACCAGAGAAACCTTGGATCATCCATGGAAGATCGTGCACATTCTAGGGCAGCAGTATGGACTGTTTTGAAATTCAATGAATTGTTAGGAAGGGGGCAAAACAGTGATTTTGTACCCATTTTTAGAATTGATTTTAATTAAAAATAATTTTAATTATCATCAATTGAGATAATTTTTTAGCATCCATCGATGGTTTGGGCCCAATTTTATAAATACCTGCTAAACCTAATTGTAAAAAGATCCCCTCATACTTTCAATTGATGAATAAAATTTGAGTTTTTTCCATTGAGTTTGGGAGGCACCTCTGGTACCCCTCGATGTGGCAACTTTCTCTCTCCCTCCTTCCTCTCATCTATCTTTCTCTCTCCTCCTTCCTGTCATCTATCTTTCTCTGTCCTCCTCTTCCTCTCGTCTCTATCTTCCTCTTTTTCTTTATGTCTCTCTCATCTCCCTCTCAAACATGCACGATAGTGAGCATCGTCGTCCAAGCCTCTCTTTTTCTCTCTCTTCTTCTTCCTTCCTCTTTTCTTCTTGCTTTTCTTCTTTTCTTCTCTCCCTCTCTTCTTCTCCTTTCTTCTTCACTCTTTTTGCTCTATCTTTCTCTCTGTCTCTCTCTGCCTGAACATGTACGGTGATGGCAACGTTGTGCATGATTCTCTCTCTCAATTTTCTTCTCTCTCGAACATATACGGTGATGGCAATGCCGTGCATAAATCTCTTTCCCTATTTTCTTCTCTCTTTAACACACACGCTGGCGGTAGTGCCACACATGACACTCCCTTCTCATTCCTATCTTTCTCTCTGTTACGGACGGTGAAAGTCCATCACCATCCATGTTCTTTCTCTCTCCTCTTTCTTTGTCATGGACGGTGGAAGTCCATCAATGTTCTGCTTCTATCTCCCTTTCCTTTTGTCTCATTTCTCTCTTTTTTCTCTCTCTTCTTTCTCTCTTTTCTCTCTCCTTTCTCTTATTTCTTTCTTTTCTCACTTCTATCTCTTTCTCTTTTGTCTCTATATTTTCTCTCTCTTCTCTCTCTTCTTTCTCTTTCTCTTTTCTCTCTCTTTTCATCCCTCTCATCTCTCTTCTTTCTCTCTCTTATTTCTTCTTTCTGTATCATTTGGCAAAGAGACAAGTCTAGCGTTGTCACAATAGTCTCGTTGTTGAGCAGTATAGCTGCTGTGCCGGTCCACGTTACTGTGCCCGTCTTACTGCCACATCGAACTTGCCATTGTACTAGGCTGGTTAGTGTTAGTGTTCTATCGTCGAGTAGTATTGCTGCTGTGTGGGTTTGAGTTACCATTCCCATCTTGCTACCAGATCAGGTCAATCATCTGCTAATCTAGCCACTGTGCTAGTCTTGTCACCCTGTCAAACGTCTCTTTCTTTTCTTTTCTTCTCTCTTTTTCTTTCTCTCAACTCTCATCTCTTTTCTCTTTTGAATGTGCACGCTTGTGTACATTCGCCTAAAAACAAGCTGGGTCCTTTGGCCTACTTGTATTGTAAAATTAACCGTGTGTGTGTTATTGTAAAAACACGAGTATGTCCTGAACCCACCTTAAATTCCTCTCTCATATATTGATATACCTGCCCTTGTACGTGAACAAGGTACTCGAGAAAGTGATCCCAAGTCTCGGGTTCCCCTGTAACCTGAGACAAGTGCCGCCAGGTCATCTAGATCTGAAAGACGAGATTGAGGCACCTAATCAGCTTGGCAATTCCACCAGGTACTGACGACCCCTTTGTCGGATCGTATTGTTTGGCTAATTTTTCCTTTGTTTTTTTTTTATCTATTTTCACACACCACATGGCTTCTGGGTTCTTCCACCCCTTTATCCGGATCGGGGATTTCTCATTCGCACATTCGTGAGAGTCCCTCGGGAACAAGTTCCTCGAACTTCCTTCCCAACCTTTCTTCTTAGCAAAGATGCAGTGTCTAGCTCCTAGGTCTTTGCATTGGTATAACATTTGCTATCACTCACAGCATACACCCTGTCACGGGCAAGTCACTTGTTGGTCATATTGCCAAGGTATGCCGAAATACTGCCCAGTCCCTTTCTGTAAAAGGCAAGGAAGTTGTCGTTGCTTCTACAGGTCGGCACAAGGCCACCCCCCACATTCCTACACCACCTCGAGTCTCTATGATTAGAGACTCAACACATCGAGGAGGAGCCCCTGGGGCCTCCACCTCTCGCACACAATCTAAGACTCATGGGTTATCCATTCGAGTCACACCTCGAGGTATCCCTTGTGTTACCTCAAGTACGCGCTCAGGATCAGACCTCCCTGGGTCGAAACCTGTGCGCATACGTATACACCCCACTACTAGGGGTAATGTCGTTGCTTCGCCAACCCAAGCACACGGAAGACGACCCCTTTGCCTCCCACTTAGCGCATACTTGCGCACCCTGTAAGGGGTAGGCTTCCACCTGTTCCCTTACAGACACGTGCTCACAGTTCTTAGCCTCCTAAGGCCAGATCACTTGTTCGAGCCCGAGCTGACCCCCAAGTCACTCGGAATGCTACTTCAAGGGGCGTACACGCGCCACCTTCCCATACCACTGCTTGCTCCCGACCAAGACATCATCGAGAGCCGGACCCCCCTTTTTCTACCCTTTCTCCTCGTGACAAATATCTTAAGATATGGTACTCGAAGGTTTTCCTTAAGAATACCATCCTTAGCCAGCCTCATCAGGTCGGCTATGAGTCTAGCGCCCACAAAGGAGTTCGGGGCAGAGGCTTGAAGATTGATGAAGTTCTTCAACTTTTAAGGCAGCAGCCCAAGCTGGCCCCTATCCATAGTCCACATTCTCTGCCCTATCGTATGAACACGGCCCTCTCATGTGCTAAGAAGGCAGGTCAACCTCGACCCCAGTCTCAGTTCTGGAGAGGGGTCTATCGTAGTCTAAAGCTCAAGCAAGACAAAGGATTGCAGATTCTGATTAAGGAGCCGATCAGAAAAGTCAAGGCACCCAGCTCCAAGGGTCTCCCCACTCAAAATCCCTTCTACCCTCTTTGAATCACAGAGACTGAAGAAGAAGTGCGAGAATCATACACTGTAGTCAGTGTCATAGAAGATGACTCAACCACCCAGTAGCCAAGGTCCCAAGATCGTCGAGAACTTGTCCTTACTCGCTTGGCATACAAGAGTCGAGTCCAGTAGGGGCATGTTGACCTGCTGACTGATCTACCATGTTCGATATGCCAACCTCGGAAGCCTTCAACCGCACCAAAGGCTAACCCTTGAGAGAAATAGTCAACGTCATGGTTGTGAACGAACTTGGTGACTCCCAGGAAGCACACATAGAAAAGTTCAAACAGATGGTGCAAGCGATGATGGAGAAGATTGATCGCATGGAAGACGCGCGACATTCAGCTAACCATGTGGTCAATTCCCATCATTCAGATGATACAACTCTAAGGCAGCCTCCTCTTCCTTCCTCACAGGACAATTCTGTCCCTCACCCTGTCTCACAGGCAAACATCAATGCTATGGTGACTCATAGCCTAAAGAGTAGACAAATCCTGGGACTACAGGGTGCAACGCTTTACCAGAAGCCTTACCCCTCTTACATTGATCATGTGGTTTTTCCCTTTGACTACCAGAAAGGGAAGTTTCCCCTGTTTGATGGTACAACCTCCTCACACCAGCATATCACCCATTTCCAAGTGGCATATCGAGAGATGGCGGCTGATGGGAGGCTCCTCCTTCAGTTCATTGAAACTCTTGATGGCTCGACCTTTCAGTGGTATGCTTGGCTTCCCCCAAATTCAGTGCATACTTAGGAAGAAATGGAGAAATTGTTCCATCGGCATTTCTATGAGGTTGAGAGGGAGGTCCAAACCATCGAACTTCTCACCTTGACCCAGAAACCAGATGAACCAGTAGATCAATTCATAGCAAGGTGGAGAGATTTGGCCGCTCGCCATCCCAATCGCTTGCTTGAGAAAGAAGCAGTTCATACCTGTTTTCGAAACCTGCAACCTAAGATCACTATACATGTTGAGGCCTCCAATCCGACCTCCATGTTAGAGCTGATCTTTAAGTCAGTTCAGATAGAGAGTCTGTCACGCCATCATGGTGGGTCACGACAACAGTCTTAAGCTTGGGAAACAACCAGGGCAATGGTAATCTCAGACCAACGCTCAGGGCAACTAACAAAAAAGTATGATCAGTGCAACTGTTACCATCAGTGATCCAAAGAAGGCTCCCTCTTAGACTTTGGACCTCTCTGAAGGGGTAAGCACAACAAAAATAACACCTCAGGCAGGCAAACAGCAGCCGTCATACAATAGGTGCCCCACCTGCAAACCTTAATCGAGATGACTATTTGGACCAGACATCAGAATAAGGTTTATCCTTTTGAAAAGGAATGAGTTCATGCACTGCTCCGACTACTGCTGGAATAGAACATGATTGAGCTGGCTGAGATAAAGTTTCTCGTTCAAGCTGGTCTCGATACACACGTGATGTACTATGCTTACCATCGAATGGTAAACCACTCTAAAGAAGAATGCTACACCCTTAAAGACCTCATCGAGGCTCTATCCAGAAGGGTCAAATAAAGCTTAAAGAACTCAAGAAAGCATTCTGGGCAGCAGAAGCATCCCACGTAGTGACAATTCAGGATGAGGATGAGTCATCCAGCGTCCTTCGCGCCTTATTTTCCATGATGCGTCTAGAAGGCCTCATCATGCCAAAAGCAACAAGACAACCCAAGCATCGGGCTCAAAGAGTCGAGAGTCTCTGGTTTCCATATCATCAGATATGGGGGCATGACTTGAGCGAATTTTTTGACTTCCATAAGCTATTAACAAAGAAAATGAAGAGAGGCCAAGAAGTTGGTGATGTGTCAGATAGGGATCCCCAAGTCTCTCCTCCACTGGTATAAGAGGAACCCAAGACCCAGAAATTAATAACTCAGACCCTCTTCTAGTCCTGTTTGATGCGACGCTTCAGCAATGAGTCATCAGTCTTACGCCTGCGAGGCAGCTCAAAAACCTCGCTCAAGGGATCGAGAATTACTGGTGCCCATACCATCAGATGGGGGGCCATGAGTTGAACGAATGTTATGGGTTTCAAGCTATGATTGCAGAAAATGTTCAGGCAAGTCACATTGCTTATGCTGAACACCCATAATGTTGATACTTCCACTCAGGAGAGTGTCCCAGCATAAGACACCCATGATGAAGCCTCTGATCCCGCTGAACCCTCGAATTCCCAACCATGGAAAGTCCATCACGGGCAGAGCAAGCTCAAGTCTTTGAAGAGAGAAGCGATTTGTCAAGCTAGTGTTGTTCAGAAGCCTAGGAAGAGGGACTAAGCACCTCCAAAGGTGACTAGAAGAAGACGAGCACTAAGGGCTGCTCGACGAAAGAACAAAGTTCCTCAACCACCGGACCTGACCAGGCCTAAGCCCCGAGGCTTGAACACAGGCTAACGTGGGCTGCGTTTTGCATCACCGAGCATGACTAATGCCCCATGTAACCAACGTTGTGCGCACCAGTACTACTCCCTCCCATGACCACTCCCGTGCTTGTCAGCTCCACTCGTGCTAGCGTTGTGTGCGCCAATGCTACCCCTGCGTATGTTGCTACTGTCTATTGCTAGTGCCGCGCATGTCTGAACTCGATAACCGCAGTGAGTGTTCTATCATCATCCTCAACATGAGTTATACTAGTGTGGTAGCCTATCATCCCCAGTCGAGTTAGGTCTATACAAAAAAGGGTCATGCTTACCCCTTTAATCCCTAGCGGGCCAGTCTCGCACCAAGCTGTCTTATCCCTAGGAGTTGGGTTACCTTCCATGAGCTTATTCCTTGTGGAGTCTCATTTTCTTTTACCAAGGAGTCACACTCGTCCCTTAATCCCCAATGAAGTCTGCTTTTCATCTAGAAAACCCCTGCTGGTCTTAATCATTTTATCCCCAGGTGGTCAAATTACTATCCACAGACTTGTCCCCCATGGAGCTTTACTTACTAGGTGACCCAAACAATGGTTTGTGCTGCATGACCCAAAACTGCACAGCCATGGGCCGTGTTGCATGACCTTAAACTGCACAGCCTTGGTCTAGGTGCACGACCCTAAATTACATGGTACAAACTATATAACCTAAAACTGTAATGGAGGTCTAGTTGCACGACCTTAAACTACGTGGTCCATGCTACATGACCTTAAAATGCAAAGCCATGGTCTATATGACCTCAAACTATAGTGCACATCCTGACTACATGATGTTAAAAGGCTTAACACCATTGTCCAAACTATGATATTAAACTGTAGTGGAGGTATAGTTGCACGACCTTAAACTGCATGGCCCTAGTTGCATGACTTTAAACTGCATAACCACGGTCCAAGCTATATGACCTTAAACCATAATACACATCTTAGCTGCATGACGTTAAACTGCTTTGCACAGGTCTTGGAGGCATGACCTTAAACTCATCCCTACACATGCCCACACGCCCTTTACCTGCATCTTCACGCACGTCTTCCTTAACCGACCCATTCATGTGCACGAACCGCCTTCATAACCTATCAATAAATCCATCTTCCTTCATTGCCATTCATCATTCTCTAGTGAGACTTACCCGTGCTCACAAAACGGTGAGCCATCCCGCCATCCATACTCGCTGTCAGCTAGTGGGTCACCACTTTCCACCTTCCACCCATACATCATCCATCTCTCATATGTAGCCTCGTGCCATCTCCCCAAAGTGAGTTAAAACCACCACCATACTCACTCCATGGCCTCCACAGACTGTCATTCACCTCCACCATGGTCCAGTTGTATGATCTTAAATTGTAGTGCACATCCTGTCCGCATGACGTTAAAAGGCTTCGCATAGGTCTCGAGGGCATGACCTTAAACATGCTTTCATAAAAGAATAATGGGCATAGTGTATACCTAAACAAGGGAACACCATGAGTAAAAATGACAGACGGGCATGGTCATGAAACCATGAGTAAAAGAGTTTCGTGAGAATAAAAACACGGGCACGCTGAATACCCGAAAGGGAACCGTGAGTAAAAGGGGGAAGAATAAGGGTGGACATGGCTGAAAGATCATGGGTAAAATATCCCCAAATAAAAAGGAATGATGGTGTAAACCGTATCTATGGTGCCACTTCCCAAGTCCAAGTGAACCAATAAAGGGCACTTGGATCAATAAACACGATGATGTAGCACTCTCTTCTACAGGCAGCTTCAACCCTCATTCAAAAGAAGAATCCATGGTGTCACAATACCAGGACCCAAAAATACGAGCATCAAGCAAGATTTTGACAGCTTGACTCCATTTACAAAAAGGACTCAAAGGATAGAAGACTCGCCAAGAAGGCATGAGAAGTCTCATGAGGAAGAGCACTATTCCTACAAGGTCACTAACACACACCAAAATGCTAAAGACGCCCCAAGAAAGGCTAAGTCAGCCAGAACTTAGACCTGTTATGCAAACAAAATTGCTAGCAGTAGGCATGGGTTATACCCACAGCAGGTCACTTCGATAAACTGAGGTACCCTGCTCACCAAGTACAATCTGGTACACCACCCAAGTGGATGCCAACCAAAGGCCCTTCAGCAGACTATCCACAATAAACAACAATTCAAACAAACCCAGATCAAATGGGAAAAATTCCCTTCAGCGTGGCACTCGACCACCAGACAGGCTTGATTATGACCAGTGAGGTCTGTACAAAATCCTCAACTGTCAGAAACACAAATAGTCCCTTGAGGGTGAGGACTTCGACAGGATCCCTAAAAAAAGTCTCTTCTCCCCCTAAAGTCTCCATGGATGGACCTGTACATTGCATCTGAATGTCTGAGCATCCTAGTTACAACATTGCGTGGACCTCCTCGGTGTTGACATGGTCATGTAGCTAAGAAGAAAAAGTAATAAAGCCAAAAGAATTTTTTTTAATGTTGTCCTTCTCGTTTCTCTCGAAGCACAAGATTCGGTAGGGCAAGTTGTTTGAAGATATTTCCAGCATCTTGGTCCCTGATGTGGAATAGAAAGGAACCCAGTTAATAAAGCTTGAATTACAGTGGAATTCATGAAAGTCTCAGAAATTACCCAAATTGGTTAGAATCTTCCTAAAGCACTTCAAAAGGCCACCTACCAACTTTCGTTGCGATCCGACATGTCTAAGATAGTGTAGGCAACAAAAAATTTCAAAAAATTAGTCTCTAGCACCCTGCAATAAGCCCCATAACTAGAACTATATTTTCGACGAGTCAAACAGCTGACCGCCATTGGATTCGACACGGTCGAAACCCCTAGGGGTCATGTTTTGGCTTAATGGGGCATTTCAAGGCAAAGTTATGGGTAAAATACCAAAAAGGGGTAGTTCATACACTATTCCCATGTGTCCTCTCTGCATCAAATCACCATTAAATGTGACTATTTTTACAGTCTCGGGCAGTGAATTTTGGCAGTCATATCTGACTTGTCTTAAGTCGGATTGTGCTCAAACTTTGTGAGCGTGTTTGTTTCATCAAGACGAGCATTTTGATATGTGGCAGGCCCTGTTACGACACTCGAGCAGGGAGAAAATCTTGAGAGAAGTTGCCAATTTGTGAAGAAAATTACAGGAAAATCAATAGCGACACACCTCTCTCGAGCGACCAAATCACGATACTCGCATAAAGGATCGATGTGAGACTAGTTCCATCACATGTGTAAGATCCAAGGCTACCATTGGTCTGATTTCAGTCAGATTTCACACATGAAGCTAATAAAGTGACTGCAAATTCCAGCCGCCAGAATTCAGATTCCAGTCAAGATCCAAATGATGTTAAATCTTCGTTCAAGCATGAAATCGAGCTGTGTTTGTTGCCATGCGATCATGACGGCATGATCAGTACAATATAGTGAAGAAATCATGGAAAAACATCAAGAAACGAGCGTAATATTGATGGGAAGTTTTCAAGATTCATGCAAATGTCAAGTCGCATGATCGTGGCTTAAAAACACGATCCGTGGCTCAAAGTTGGTATCAAATCGATTGCCATATTGAGCCATATAAGAAAAAATCATCTTTCTGATAAACGGGCACTAAAGCAACCTCAAATTATCCATGGAAGATCACGCACGTTCTAACGTAGCAGCAAGGACTGTTTTGGAATTCCATGAATTGTTAGACAGGGGTAAAACAGTCCTTTTGTACCAATTTTTAGAATTTATTTTAATTAAAAATAACTGTAATTATCATCAATTGAGATATTTTTTAGGAATCCACCCATGTTTGGGCCCAATTCTATAAATACATGCTAAACCTAATTGTAAAAAGATGCCCTCATACTGTCAATCGATGAATAAAGTTTGAGTTTTTTCCATCAGGTTTGGGAGGCACGTCTTAGAGAGAGAGAGAGAGAGAGAGAAAGGAGAGGGAAGAAAAAGTCTGATACCCGTCGATGAAGGTTTCTTTCTCTCTCCTTCACTTTTCTCCCTCCTCATATCTATCTTTCTCTCTCTTCCTTCCTCTCATCAATCTATCTATCTCCTCCTTCCTCTCATCCATCTTTCTCTCTCCTCCTCTTCCTCTCATCTATATCTTCCTCTGCTTCTCTCTGTCTCTCTCATCTCCCGCTCAAACAGCACGACAGTGGCCATCGTCGTGCATGCCTCTCTTTTCCTCTCTCTTCTTCTTCGTTCCTCTTTTCTTCTTACTTTTCTTCTTTTCTTCTCTCCGTCTCTTCTTCTCCTTTCTTCTTCATTCTTGCTGCTCTATCTTTCTCTCTGTCTCTCTCTTCCTGAACATGCATGACGATGGCAATGTCGTGCACGAATCTCTCTCAATTTTTGTCTCTCTCTAACATACACGATGATGGCAACACCGTGCATAAATATATTTCCTTGTTTTCTTCTCTCTCTAACACATACAGCGGTGGTAGCATCATGTGTGTTTCTTTTTCTCCTCTTTCTTTATTCTTCTTCTCTCTTTCTTAATTTCTTTCTCCCTCTTTCCTTCTTTCTCCTCTAGCTCTCTCCCAATCTCTTTCCTCACTTTCCTTTGCTCTCTCGTCTTTCCTTTCTTCTCTCTCTACTTTCCTTTCCTTGTCCTCTTCCTTAAACCCTCTTTCTTCTTCCTTGTCTTTCTCTCATTCTATTATTTATTTTCTTTCATCCTTTTCTCTCCAGTCATACACGATGATGCCCATCGCCGGGTATGACGTTTTCAGTTTTCCCTTATCCTCTGGAGACATGCACAGTGAGATGGGCCTTAACCTGAATGCCGGACATGGCCTCTGTACAAGTTTCCCCTTTCCCATGTTGTGCACGGTGATGCTCATCGCTGCGCATGACACTTCCTTCTCGTTCATGTCTCTCTCTCTCTTTATCATGGATGACAGAAGTTCATCGTCGTTCATGTTCTTTCTCCCTCCTCTTTCTCTGTCATGGACAGCAGAAGTCCATCGCCGTCCATGCTTCTGTCTCCCTTCTTTTTGTCTCATTTCTCTCTCTTCTTTCACTCTTTTCACTCTCCTTTCTCTTCTTTTCTCTCTTATTTCTCTTTCCCTTTCTCTCTCTCTTTTCTTTCTCTTCTCTTTTCACTCTTTCTCTTTTCTCTCTCTTTTCATCCCTCTCATCTCTCTTCTTTCTTCTTTCTCTCTCATTTGACCAAGGGACAAGTCTAGCATTGCCAAAGTAGTCTTGTCTTCGAGCTGTATTGCTACTGTGCCAGTCCATGTTACCGTTCCCATCTTGCTACCGTATCGAACTTGCCTTTGTGCTAGGCTGGTTGGTTTGCCATTGAATAGTATTACCATTGTGTCGATCCGCATTACCGTGCACATCTTGCTACCACATTAGATAAATCATCATGCCAATCTAGCCACTAGGCTAAGCTAGTCACCCGATCAAACATCTCTCGATTTTCTTTTCTTCTCTCTTCTTCTTTCCCCCAACTCTCATCTCATCTCTTTTAACTTTTTAATGTGCACGCCTATGTACATTCGCCCAAAGACAAGGTGGGGTCCTTTGGTCGACTTGTCTTGTAAAATTATACATGTGTGTGTGATTGTAGAAACATGAGAATATAGGCCAAGGGAGGCGATTCTGAACCAGTTGTAGAACTGGGGGGACTTTCTTCGCGAGCTAAGAGGGTGCCCACAAGAGCTAGCCCGAGTAAGTCTCAAACCAACTTTAAATTCTAACTCATTGGTTGATATACCTGCCCTTGTACTTGAGTAAGGTTCTCGAGTGAGTGATCATAGTTCTCGGGTTCCCCTGAAACCCGAGAAACATGCAGCCATATCATCTAGATCCAGAGGGTGAGATCGAGGCACCTAACTAATGTCCTCTTGACGAGATGAGGGAATAAGGTCGAAGACAACTAATATGAAGTCTTGTAAGGTCGGCAAGGGAGGAAGAGGTCTGAGAAATTCTAGTTTGACCGATAGCTGAGGAAACTTATTCTTCCGACCAGCAGCCCTTGGTGCTTGTCTTCTTCTAGTCACCTTTGGAGGTGCTTGGTCCGTCTTGCTAGGTTTGTGAACAGCCCTAGCTTGAGGAATCGCTTCTCGCTTTTAAATACTTGAGCCTGCTCCACCCGTGCTAGTCCATCCATGGCTGGGAAGTTGAGGGTTCAGCGAGATCAGAGGCATCCTTCCAGGAATCTTATGTTGTAACGCCCTTCTGGATGGACATAGTGCCTTGAGGGTTTTCGACGTAAGTAATGCAACCTCTCTGGAGTTTTTCTGTAACCACAGCTTTGAACCCATAACATTCGTTCAGCTCATGGACCCATATCTGAAGGTATGAGCACCAATGATTCTCGATCCCCCGAGCAAGGTGCTTGGGTTTCCTCATCGACGTTGGTGTTATGAGTCCTTGTTGGAGCATCATATCGAACGGAGCGTGGAGAAGTTCTGTTGATAGCTCATCAAAATGGTGCATGCTTTTGTCTTTCTCCTATATTGTTACCATGTGGGATGCCTCAGTTGCTCTGAATGCTTTCTTGAGTTCTTTGAGCTTGATTTGACCCTTTTGGATCAGAGCCTCGATGATGTCTTTAAGTGTATAACATTCCTCTATAGAGTGATTTACTCTCTGACGATAAGCACAATATCTTGTGTGAGTATAGAGACCAGCTTGATCAGGAAACTTCATCTCAGGAGGCTCAATCATACTCTGCTCCAGTAATAGTCGGAGCAGTGTAGGAACCCATTTCTTTTCAAAAGGATATACCTTATTCTGATGCCTGATTCAATAGTCATCTTGATTAAGGTTTACGGGTGGAGGTACCCATTGTATGACTGTTGCTTGCCTCCCTGAGGCGTTATCTGGGGCTTTGTTGTGCCTACCCCTTTAGAGAAGTCCAAAGTTTGAGCGGCAGACTTCTGCGGATCACTGATGGCAACGGCCGCACTTATTACCCTTTTTTGTTGGTTGCCCAGGGCGTTGGTCCAAAAATTAACATTGCCCTAATTGTTTCCCAATTTTGAAGACTATTGTCGTGACCTAGTATGGTGGCGTGACAAGCTCTCTATGCGAATTGACTTAGCGATCAACTCTGACATGGAGGTCAGATTGGAGGCCTCAACATGTAGAGCAATCTCAAGATGCATGTTTCACACACAAGTTTGAACTGCTTCCTACTTAGGCATGGGATTGGGATGGTGAGCGGCCAAATCTCTCCAACTTGTCCTGTGAGGTAGTGGGAGGAGGCTGCCTTTGAGCAACATCACCTGAGTGATGGGAGTTGGCCTCATGGGTAGCCAAGTGTTGCACAGTTTCCATGCGGTCATTCTTCTCCATCATTACACGCGTTTACAACCATAACGCTGACTGTTTCTCCAACGAGGTCGGCCTTAGGTGCAATTGAGGGCTTCCGAGCTTGGTGGGTCGCACATGGAAAATACGTCAGCAAGGGGTCAGCATCCCCGATTGGACTCGAGTCTTATACGTGGACCGTGTGAGCATCGTTTCTTGATGGTCTTGGGGCCGTGGCTGCTGGGTGGTCGAGTCATCTTCTATGACGCTGACCACGGAGCAGGATTCTCGCACCTCTTCTTCAGTCTCTATGATTCGAAGAGGGTAGAAGGGATTTTCAAGAAGGAGACCCTAAGAGCTAGGTGTCCTGACTTTTCTGGTCGGCTCGTTAATCAAGATTTGCAGTCCTCTATCTTTCATATCTTTGAGGCTACAATAGACTTCTTTCCAGAACTAAGACTGACATCGAGGATGACCCGCCTTCTTAGAGCATGAGAGGGTCGTGTCCATAAGATGGGGCAGAGAATGTGGACCTTGGACAGGGGCCAACTTGGGCTATTGCCTTGGAAGTTGTAGAACTTCATCAATCATCAGGCATTTGCCCTGAGCTCGTTTGTGGGCTCCAGAGGCATATCCGACCTGTTGGAGCTGACTGAGGGTGGTACTCTTACTGAAAACCTTCGAGTACCTGGTCTTGACATTTCCATTGGGAGAAGAAAGGGCAGAGGAAGAGGGACTGGCTCCCAATAGCATCTGCGTTGGGAGTGAGTAGTGGCTTGGGAAGGTGGCACGTGTACGCCCTTCGAAATAACATTTTGGGCGACTTGGGGGTCAGCCCGAGCTCGAACAGGGGGGTGGCCTTGCGGCAGCCCACAACAGCAATGACAATTTGTTTGCCCTTTGCAGCTAAGGACTGGGAAGCCTTTTGACATACCTCGGCAATAAGACCAGTGAGTGACATGCCGATAACAGGGTGCATGCTGTGGGTGGTAGCATATGTGATACCAGTGTAGGGTGCTTTGGTGGAAGTTCCACCAGGGCAAAGAGATGGGGAGTTAGGGAACTTTAAATCCCTCCCCGTGCCTATCCAGGTTACGACCTGAGAGTTAGACATTAGGTCTTTGCTCAAAAGAAAAGTTGGGAACAAAGTTCTAGGAACTTGTTCCTGAGAGAAACTCGCGAATGCAGCGATGAGAAATTCCCGATCCGAATGAATGGGTTAAGGAACCCGGAATCCATGTAGTACGTGAAAACCAAAAAACAAAGGAGAAACTAGCCAAATAAGTACGATTCAACGAAGGGGTAGTAAATCCCTAATGGGACCCACCAAGCTGGTTAAGTGCCTCAATCTCGCCTCTGGATCTAGATGGTCAGGTGACACGTGTCTCGAGTTTCAAAGGGAACTCGAGACTTGAGATTGCTCTCTCGGGAACCTTGGTCAAGAACAAAGTCAGATATATCAACTAATGAGAGAGGAATTTTTTGTGAAGCGGTACACTCCTCACCTGGGTCCGTGACTCATTCGGGCTAGCTCATGTGGGCACCCTCATATATCATGTCAAAAAGGCCCCCAGTCATACAACTGGTTCGGAATGGCCTCTCTTGGCCTGTATTCTCTTGTTTCTGCGATCACCCACACATGGTTAATTTTACAAGACAAGTGGGCCGAGAGACCCCACCTTGTCTTTGGGTGAATGCGCACAGGAGTGCACATTCAAAGGAGAAAAGAGAAGAAATGATGAGATGAGGGTTGGGAGAAGGAAGAGGAGAGAAGAAAAGAAAAAAACTAGACATTTGGCTTAGTGGCTAGCCTAGCACAGTGGCTAGATTGGCATGATGATTGACCCGACGTGGTAGCAAGATGGGCACGGTAACATGGACTGGCACGACGGGAATACTACTCGACGAAAAAACACCAACACCAATTAGCCTAACACAACGGCGAGTTCGACATGGAAGCAAGATGAGCACGGTAACATATACCGACACTAGGGTAATACTGCTCGATGACGAGACTACTGTGACAGTGCTAGACTTATCCCTTTGTCAAATGAGAGAGGAAAAAGAAAAAGAAAGAGAAAGAGGAGAGCTAAGAAAAGCAGAGAGTGAAAGAGAGAGAGAAGAAAAGAGATAAGAGAAAAGAGAAGGAAAGGAGAGAAGAGATAGAAGAGAAAGGAGAGAGAAGAGCGAAGTAAAAGGAAAGGAGAGAGAAGAGAGAAGTAGAAGAGAAAAGAGAGAGAAGAGAGAAGAGAGAAGAGAAGAAGAGAGAAGAAAAGAGAAGAGAGGAATGTGAAGAGAAAGAAGAGAAAAGAGAAAAGGGAGAGAAGGGAGAAGAGAAAAGAAAGGAGAGATAGAAGAAAGGTGAGAGAAAAAGAAAAGAGAAGGAAGCATAAACGACGATGTGGTTCCACAGTTCATGACAGAGGAGAGAGAAGGAAGAAGGAAGTATGGATGGTGATGAGCTTTCATCATCCATGATAGAGGAGAGAGAAGAGAGAAAGAAGCATGAATGGTGATTGGGTTTCCACCACCCATGACAGAGGAAAGAGAAAAGAGAAGGAAGCATGGACGGCGATGGGCTTCTGCCGTCTATAAAAGGAGAAAGAGAAAGAAAAAGAGAATGTAGACGGTGATGGGCTTCTGCCGTCCATGAAAGGAGAGAGATAAGAAGAAAACATGGATGGTGATGGGTTTCCCCTGTCCTTAACAGAGGAAAAAAGTGAGAGAAAGAACATAGAAGGCGATGGGCTTCGGTAGTCCATGTCAGAGAAAAGAGGATAGAGAAAAGACATGGATGGTGATTGAGTTTCCACCGCCCATGACAAAGGAAAGGGGAGAGAGAAACGACATGCACGGTGATTGGGTTTCTACCGCCCATGATAAAGAAAATAGGAGAGAGAAAAAACATGAACGATGATGGGTTTTCACTGTTCATGTCAAGAGAGAGACAGAAATGAGAAAGGGAAAGATACGCGTAGTGCTAGGTATCACCGCTCGTGTTGTAAGGAACTTAGACACGACCCAACCCGCCACTCGGGGAAGGGCTTGATTTAGTGTCCTTATCAAAGAATGAGGAAAGGAACGTCATGCGCGGCGATGAGCATCACCGTGCACAACATGGGGAAGGAAAAACTTAGATAGATGCCCGACATGCCACTCTGGTTAAGGCTCGACTCATTGTGCATATTTCCAAAGGATAATGGAAGAATGAGAATGTCTTGCCCAGCAATGGGTATCACCAGGCATGATTGGAGAGGAGAGAGAAAATAAATAACAACGTGAGAGAAAGAATGAAAGAGAGGAAGAAAGAGGGTTTAAGGAAGAGAAAGAGGAAAGGAAAGTAGAGAGAAAAGAAAGGATAAGATTAAGAAAGAAGGGGAATAGGAAAAAATAGAGAGAAAAGATGAAAGAAGAAGAAGAAGAGAGAAGAAGAGAGAGACATGCACGACAATGCTTACTGTCATGCATGTTTGAGATAGAGATAAGAGAGATAGAGAGAAGAAAAGGAAGAGAGAGAAAGAAAGAGGCGAGAGAAAAGAGGAGAGAGAAAATTACCTTCATCAAGGGGACCAGACTTTTTCTTCTCTCTTCTCTCTCTCTCCAAGATGTTCCTCTCCAACTCAAAGTAAAAACTCAAACTTTATTGATGAATTGAATGTATGAAGGAAGCACTTTACAATTACGTTTAGCATGTATTTATAGAATTGGGCCCTAAACATGGATGGATACCAAAAAACTACCCTAATTGATGATAATTAAAATTTATTTGAATTAAAATAAAATCTAAAAAAGGGTGCAAAATGACTTTTTTTCCCTTGCCTAACAATACATTGAATTAAAAAATAGTCCATGCTGCTGCCCTAGAACGTTTATGATCTTTCATGGATGATTCAGGGTTGCTCTGGTATCTGTTTGACAAAAAGATGATTGCTTTCTTGTAGATATCGTCATGGCGATTAATTTGATACCAACTTTGAGCCACGAATCGTGTTTTTAAACCACGATCATGCGACTTGAAATTCATGCGAATCTTGAAAACTTTCGATCGATAGTGCTCTCATATCTTGATGTTTCTTCGTGATTTCTTGGTTGTATTGCATTGATCATGCCATCAGGATTGCATGGCAACAAACGCAATCTGATTTCATTCCTGGACGAAGATTTTACAGTCTTGGGATTTTTGCTAGAATCTAAATTTCGACGACTGAAATTTACAATAACTTTATCAGCTTCGCGCATGAAATCCAACCGTTAATCATGCATGGGGATCGGATCATGGGTAGGTCTGGACCTTAAATACGTGATGGAACTGATCTCATGTCAATCCAATGCGTTAGCGCCTTGATATGGTCGCTCAAGTGAGATGTGTTGCAGCTAAATTTCTTGCAATTTCTTTTACAAATCTTCGACTTCTCTCAAGGTTTTCTCCCTGCTCGGGCGTCTTCATGGGGCTTGTCATATATCAAAACGCTCGTCTTGACAAGAAGAACACTCTCACAAAATTTAAGCATGATCCGACTAGGGATGAATGAGATATGGCTCCTAAAAATCACTACTCGAGACTATAAAAACAATTACCATTAATGGTGATTTGGTGTAGGGAGGGCGCAGGGGAATAGTGTGAGGCTTATCTCTTTTCAGTCTTTTACTCATAACTTTGTCCTGGAGCTCCTGATTAAGCTGAAACATGACCCATAGGGGTTTTCGACCATGCCGGATCTAATGGGGGTGGTCTCCCAGTAATTTGAGGTACCAAAAATAGAGTTCTAGATGCACGGTCCATTTTAGGGTGCTAGAGACTAATTTTTCTGAAATTGTTTCTTTGTCTGCACTGCCCTAGACATGTTAGATTGCGAAGAAACTTAGCAGATAGCTCTCTTAAGTCCTTATGAACATTTCCACTTATTTTGGGCCAATTCTGGGACTGTCGATAATTCCAATATAATTCAGACTTTATTGACCGACTTCTCTTTTATTCGGCATTGGGGACTCAAGGTGCTAAAAAATCTGTTCAAACAGGCACCATGAGTAAAAGTGGAAAAGGGGTGGACATGGTCGTCAGGTCATAGGTAAAAGAGCCCCAATAAAATAAGGAGGTTGGTGAAAACTACCTCGAGACGCTACTTCCCCCTGTTCAGGTGAAAATCAGAAAGGGCGCCTGAACCAATAAGCAAGCTGATGCAGCACTTGCCTCCATAGGTGGCTTCAACCCAGACTTTAAGAAAAATCTCCAATATCAAGTACCCTGCTATCGAGACCCAAAAAGAGCTCTTAAGAAAACCTCCAATAGCTTGAGTTCATTCATGAAAAGACCCAGGAATCAGAAGAATCACTTAGATGGAAAAATGAGTACCCATGCTAAAGGACCCCATGCTTAAGAAGTAAAAAAAGACAAGAAAGCCACGACTGGGTCGCCCAAGGCGACCGATTCATTGAGGGTAGTATTGTAATGTTGCAGGTATATTTTTATACTCATTTTTACTTTATTTTTCCCTTGCAACTCAGTTTTTCTTCTGCTTTTGGCCCCTAGATCCCATATTTTTGCCATAGGAATTTAATGAAAAAAGCTCAGATCGATCTGGGGGGGTTTCAATTGGGCGACACTAGTGGTGTCGCCCAGGCTACACTACTAGTGTCGCCCACACAGGCTAAGTGACACCACTAGTGGTGCCCTAGTCAATTTGCCTCGTATGGCTCCGAGGTCCTGGGTCCTTGTCCTGTGACACTTTGAGGTGATTTTGAGTTCTGTTTTCTGTAGATTGGGGACTATCAACACATTTCCATTATTCGTCCTCCTCGATCAATGACGGTCGTATCTACTGCTCTAGGACTGGCGTACGTCAATGATACCACCCGACCTCGAGATGTCAATTATTATAACCGAGTTTTGGACGAGTTGTCATCCTTTGATTGGATGATCAAGGGTCTTGAGAATGTGCCCCTATTTCTGCATGTTACGGGACATTCATGTCTTATTCTGACGGGGTCGTACTTCTCAAAGGGGTATTTCCCCCAAAGGGCACTTTGTCAGTTTCGCCATATTTGACATTAGACTTCTTCTAAGGAAGCGATCGATCGCCGCCCTATCTTTCGACTTCAACCCTTCTGGTCAAGGCGGGTTTGTTGTGGAAGGGAAAGAGGTCTTCTTCTAGTGAGGGGTTGGTCAAGCAAGACAAGCCTACAACCACTTCCAACTGTGATACTTGGTGGGACCGTGCCTGCCCTCTTCCACTATGCCCCAGATCTTTGAGACTTCATGGCGAACCTTCTGCTCCTGCTCAAGATTCTATGATTTCTCAAGAAGGTGATGCATCATCTTCAAATAAGCAAGTCAAATCCAATGAGAATGTGTTTGACATTAGTTTGGAAGATGCTGAAGTTGAATTGGCTTGATAGGCAGCCTTCGTGGTAGAACTCAAGGAGAAGGACGTTGCTCCCGAGCTGAAGACTGAATAGCCATGATATTTGCTTTTCTCTTCCTTTTTTTTTTGGCATGAATAATTTTATCTCATGATCACCCTTATTTCTTAGTAGTTTTATTTTCATTGAAGTCTATTACGATGGTAGAAATTTCAATCTTGAGACCAGAGTTGATTGCGTGTAATAAGCCCATTTCCAATGGATGAATAAAGTCGGAATTTTGGGATACACGGAATTTTTTTTTTCTAATCAACTTGATGTTCTGTGATCATGGAATGCCCTTTTTTGTTTTTTCTCCTTGTTCCTGCCCCTATTGGGAGGCCTTTTTCCACTTGCCTCTGTGGGGGGGTGCTTGCTCATCAGTAAGTGTGTAATTTTATTTGCCAAAGCACAGTGGAACACTTTCTTTGCACACGCTTTTCAATCTGAATTCTTGCACATTTAGTCCCCTTGTTGTAGGGTTTTTGTCTCAAATTTTTTGCTATTGGGTCATCATATGCATACACAATAATGAGCTTGCCTCATTTTGCCTCAGGGGATCCAGTCGAGAGAAAAACACTCCCAGACTAGCCAATATCATCATTGGTGAGGTTCACCCATCTCCGATATGTGGAAGTTGATAGTTATACTCACACAACCATGGAATGCCTGGCTAGTTTCAAACCTTCATAACAGGAGTAAGAAGTTGGCTTTGAGAACGAGGTCAGATAGACTAACAGTTTAACCTCTTGTAGTGATGAAGGATGTCCTTTCTAAAAGGGTTTTATATTTGAAAATGGATGATTTAAAAGTCAATTTGATAAGCATTTTCAAAAGGGACGGGCCTTACAGTTTTGCCACATGTGGGGCCTTCGGTGGTCATTTTCTTTATTATATTTTACCCAAAGATGAAATGATTTCCTTGTAGGATCGTGAGAACTCAAAAGTCTCGAAGTTGTCCTTTTACTTTTGGAGCTTTCATCCTGTGCTTCATGGGCCATGAATAGTTCTCTGGATTCTTGCCAGGCTTCCATCTGGGATAAGTCTTGATGTTCTTTCAAGTTTCATCGAAGTCACTTCGGTTTTCATGTCACCTTCCCACATCTTTCTAAGTTGGTTCTGTTGGGAACCTGCAGGGTTGAAGAGGAGGCTTCATCCTCAGGGTCAGCTTATGCAGTATTGTTGTAACTCGTAGGTACTTGTTTGTACTTGAGTGTTTGAATCGGAAGCTCCTTCTTGGATATTTTCTTATTCTCTTTTTTTTTACCCATGATGCCTCTTCAAGATTTCACCACATCTTTGAGCCTGTCACAGGTAGTATTTTTTGAGATACATCGCATTAATGGGGTCGTTGAGTTCGTACCCCTCCTGATTTTTGATCTTGTAAGAATTGCCTGCTTGCACTCGGGTAACCACGAATGGCCCCTCTCAATTAGGTTTAAACTTGCTTAAAGGGTGTGGATTTGCAAGAGTGTGGAAAATTTTCTTGAGTACTATGTCCCCTTCTCTGAACTATCAAGGAACAACTTTTCTTTGGTATGCCTTCTCGATTTTGCACTGGTAAGCAACGATATTTTGTGTTGCTCATAGTCGCCTTTCATCCAAAGTAACGAGGTCGATAGTTTGTTCCTCATCTGAATTTTTGTGAATAAGCACTCGAAGAGATGGTATCTCAACTTTAATGGGTAGCACTGCTTCCATACCATACACCAATGAGTATGGGGTCATGTCAGTAGGAGGCTTCTCAGTTGTTCGATCGGCCCATTGTGGGTCATTTTTCTTTTCACGCCAATCTCTGCCACCTTCTATGATTCTGTCTAACCCCGAGAAGTCCTTTGTTCATGGCCTCTGCTTGTCCATTTCCTTGAGGGTAGTAGGGTGTGGAGAATCTGTACATTATCCCAAATGTTTTGCACACCTTAATGACCCTTTCATTTATGAAGTTGGATCTATTGTCAGTAATGATTGACTCAGGAACACTGAATCTGAATACAATGTTATTCTTTATGAAACAGGCAACATGTTGTTCCTCAAGTTTGACAAATGATGCAACCTCTACTCATTTGGTGAAGTACTTTATAGCCGTTCTTTTGGTGAGACCATTTCGATGATATCAAGACCCCACATGGCAAAGGGCCATACGGGCGATGTTGAGTTGAGTGGTACCGATCCTGCATGGATGCGGTCTTCATAATGTTGACATTTGGGACACCTCTTAACGAACTTCTAACATTCTTCGACCATGGTGGTCCAGTAACAGCCTTGGAGCCTGATTTTCTGAGCTAAGGTAACTGCCCCAAAATAACCTCCTTCATTGTGTAACTTTGTCAGTACTTGGTCGATTTCTTGCTGATCGAGACACCGTAGAATCATGTCATTGAAGGATTTCTTGAATAGGAGATCACCTCTTACTAAGAATCCCATAAAAAACCTTCGAAGGGCTTCTTTATCCTTTTTAGTGGCTCCTTCGGGGTATAATCCATCTTTCAGCAGGGACAGAACATTGTGGAACCATGGTTTTTCTTTAACTAACGCATCTGAAGCCACGAGAGACACTTCCCCATCGTTCTCATTTTCTTTCTCCATTTCGTTTTCGATCCTTGGTGGGGAAGGGTCATGTTTGTTCTTGATGTAAAATTGCAGCATGGTCATTTCTGAAGGAGTATCAAGGGTGTCAATGAATCGATTATTTTCCTTAGTTACATACTGAAAGGTGATTTTCTTAAAAAGTGGCTGGTTAGGTGCCTTGATCTCACCCTCCAGATCTAGAAATTTAGGGGACACGTATCTCTTGTTTCTAGTGAACCTGGGATTTGAGATTGCTCTCTTGGAACCTTGCTCAAGACCAACGGTAGGTATACCAACTAATGAGGGATGAATTTTAGTTGGGTTGGGGACTTACTCGGGCTGGCTCGCGTGGGCGTCCTCTTAGATCACATCAAAAATCCCCTCAGCTGCTTTAGCTGGATTGGAATCGCTTCCTTTGATCTGTAATCTCCTTGTTTTACTGCACAAAACTTCTATGGTTAATTTGCAAGACAAGTGCGTCAAAGAGACCCACCCTTGTCTTATGGCAATGCACATTCGTGCGGATAAGAATGTGAAAGGTTAGGATGATGGAGTGGAAGTTTCGAGCAAAGGTCGAAAAGAGAAGAAAACTTGATGAACGGACGAGACTAGCTTGATAGCCGGACAGTGACCGACTCATAGTGGTAGCAAGACAGGCATGGTACTCAGGACTAGCATGATAGCAAGACTACTTAAAACCGAGGGCGATATGGCGGTGCTACGCTAGGTCAACCCTCAATCAAGTGAGAAGAGGAGAGAATGAAAAGAAAGCACTGGTTAGGTTCCTCAATCTCACCCTTCTGATCAAAGTGACCTGGCGGCACGTGTCTCAGGTTTTTAGTTAACCGGGATTTAAGATCGCTCTCTAAGAACTATGCTCAAGAGTAAAGGCAATTACACTAATCGATGAGAGTGAAATTTAAGGTGGGTTCAAGACTTACTCTGGCTGGATCATGTGGGCACCCTCTAAGATCATGAAGAAAGCCCCCCAACTGCTTTAGCTGGTTTGGAATCACCTCCCTTGACCTGCAATCCTCTTATTTTCCGCACAACACTGTTAGGGTTAATTGGCGAGACAAGTGGGCTAAAGAGACGCACCCTTTTCTTAGGGAGGGAGTGATGCAAGAGAAGGTTTCCAATAAAGAGAAAAAGGAGGTGAAAACTTGATAAAGGGGCGAGGCTAGCATGACGGCCGGAAAGCTACCGACTCGGAGCGGTAGCAAGATGAGCATAAGTCTCAAGACCAGCACGACATCAATACTACTCTAAACCGATATCAATATGGAAGCACTCGGCTAAGTCTACCCTCAATTAATGAGAGAAAAGAGTGAACAGAAGGAAAGAGAGTGAGATGGCGGAAGGGGAATGACCCAGACGAAAATGGGTATCGCCGTTGACATCATGAGGAGACGCCATGTCCCATGCCGGCGGCGATGACTTTTAGTGAGGCTAATGATGATAGCTTCCCATGAGGCACACAGTGCCAGTCATAGAATACGAGAGGAAGCCCGCAAACGGCAATGAACTTCGTGATTGGTAATGTGAGGAAGCAACACGTCCATTGTGGACAGCGATGGCTTCTCGTGCGGTGCACAATGACGGACCCAGAGAGCCACGAAAGAAGCTTACACGCGGTGATGGGTATTGTCATGACCCCTTTGCCAATAGCGATGGACATCGCCGCCTGCAATAGTCTCTCGTCAACGTGAAGCCTTCGTAGACGGAAATAGGCTTAGCTAATTGTGTTCTTCGCTGAGACATTGAGGGTACGTTCGTGGACGACGATGAGCAGCACTGTCTGTAAGTCTCACCGGGAGGTATAGAAGAAGACAGAGGGGGAGGAGAGCTTAAGCATGACGCTGCCATAGCCATGCATTACCTGCTAGATCACCGAAAAGGCAAGCACGACACTACCACTACCGTGCATGGCCCTTGAAGAAAACCAAGCAGAGGGGAGGAAGAATAGAGAGAGGAAGAGAAAGAATAAGATGAGAGAGAGAAGAAAAGAAAAGGAAGAGAGATAACATCTACCTCAAGCCTAGGGGTACCGAACAAAAGTTTCTCTCACCTTGCTCTCTCTCTCAATATAACACAACAATGGTAAGAAAGAGAAACTATATTAAGTAAAAGCTCTCTCTTTTGTGAAAGATTTAGTTCTTGTGGTGCATACAATGATGGTATGTATATATAGAATTTGCCCCAAACATAGGTGGATGATCAAAAGTAACCCTAATTGCTAAAAATTATGATTAAAATGATTTAAAGAAAATAGGGTGCAAGATGACAGATTTGCCCCTTCCTAACAATTCTTGTAATTCAAGAACAGTCCCTATGTTACCCTAGAACTTGCGTGATCTTCCATGGATGATCCGGGGTCATTCTGATGCACAGTTGAACGAAAGATGACTGTTTTCATGTAGGGCTCGGCATGATGATCGATTTAATAACTACTTCGAGCCATGGATAGTGTTTTTAGTGCACGATCATGTGACTCGAATTTTGAATGGATCTTGGAACTTTGAATAGATAGTGTGCTCACTCCTTGATGTTTTCGGTGATTTCTTCACTAGATCACACTGAGCATGTTATTACGATCGCGGGGTAACAAACGCGTCTTGATTCAGTGCTTGAACGAAGATTTTGCAACTTTAAAAGTTTGGTCAGAATCTGGAATTTCGACGACAAAATTTACAGTGGCTTCGTTAGCTTCATGTGTGGAATCCGACCGTTCATCATGTACGGGGTTAAGGTCAGAGATGGCCCGAGACCTTAAGCATGCGATGGAATTAGTCATGCATCGATCAGGCTCGCGAACGGCATGATTCGACCGCTCGAGCAAGGCATGATGCTGTTGAATTTCCTGCACTTTCTTCATGGATCAACAAATTTCTTTAGCTTTTCTTCACACTCGGGTATCGTCACATGGCGTGCCACACATCAAATCACTCGTCTTGATGCAACGAACATGCTCCCCAAATTTGAGCATGATCCGACTTGAGATGGGTGAGATATGAACATCGAAAGTCACTGTTCATGACTGTCCCTTCAATGGTGTTGAGTTGTAGGGTGGCCGCAAGGGAATAGCGTGTGGCTCCTCTTGTTTCCATTTTTTCCTATAACTTCTTCCTGGAGTGTCCATTCATGTTGAAATTTGACCCCTGGGGGTTTTCAACCGTGTTAGATACAATGGAGATGGTCCCAGAGCTAATTGAGACACCGAGAATATAGCTCTAGTTATAGGGTCCGTTTCAAGGTGCGAGAGGCCAATTTTCCCATATCTGTTTCTTAGTCTGCACTGTCTTAGATATGTCAAAATGTGAAGAAACTTGGCGGGAGACTTTTGAGAGTCCTTATGAAGTGCTTAGCCAATTCTAAGGGAATTTTTGAGACTGTTGGGATTTTCACTATTTGTTATGGTTTATTGAGCTAGGGGCCCCATAATGATGAAAATATCTTCCAACAACATGGCCCCCTGATTGTTGTGCTTCGAGAGAATCGAGAAGTGTAATCATTTAGGAAGTTTGAGGGATCTTGTAGAAGTCCTCACCCTCAAGGGACTACTTGTGATTTTGAAACATAAGACCTTTATAGGGACCTCCTCGAACAAAATCAAAACTTAGGGATCTTGTCGAAGTCCTTACCCTCAAGGGACTATTTGGGATTCTAAAGCATGAGGCCTTTATAGGTACCTCCTCGAACAAAATCAAGCCTATGTGGAGACCAAGTGCTAAGAGCCTTTTGGTCGGCATTGTTCGCTACTACGCTAGGTTTGCTTTTGATGCTCAAGGTATCTCTACCGGTCCCATCTAGTGGGGTCCAGTCGGGGGCTTTTGACCTATCCCAAAAGTCTGGTCCCATGTAGGCTAGAGGATTTGGCGAGGAATACCTTGAAGCCTGTGTCAGGTTAGACTCTGACTTCATCAGTTTCTTGCCTTCGTGAAGGTCTTTAGCATTTCAGAGGGATCTTCTGGTCATCAACCTCACCCTCAAGGACTCTTATTGTTCTTGGGAGATCTTATGCATCTCTCACTCCCTAGAGAGCCATGTTGTTGATGTTTGAAGTGCGGGACATCTTATGCGGCTGTCACTCCCTGACGAGCCCTTTTGTCTTAGTTGATGCTTGACATTTGAGGATTTTAGGTAGACCTGATTAGGATTGTGATTGAGTGTCGACTGAGGCGGTGGTCGCGTGTCAACTTGTCCTGTCTGTCCAAGCACCCTTTGCAAGTTTTCACTTGAACAAGCGAAGTGGCATCGTAAAGACAATTTTCACTAATTTCTGTTATTTTTGGTCTCTTTTACCCAAGACTTTACAGTCATGTTCACCCTTTTCATCCATTTTTTCTCACGATGTCCTTTTGGGGTTTTCACCGTGGGGTTTTGTTTTCCACGAAACTCTTTTACTCATGTTTCGTAACCATGCCTGTTCATTATGTTTACTCATGGCGTTCCCTTGTCCAGGTGTATACCATTCTCATTATTTTGTGAAGGCATGTTTTTAGGGTCGTGCCTTCAAGACTTGTGCGAAGCCTTTTAATGTCATGCGGCTAGGATGTGCACTATATTTTAGGGTCATACAGCTGGACCGTAGCGATGGTGAATGGCAGTGAGCGTGGTTGTGGCTTTGACTCACTTTTGAGAAGATGGCACGGGGTTGCCTATGAAGAGTTGATGATAAATGAATGGTGGGTGAATAATGGTAACCCACTAGCTGACGGCGGGTATGGGTGGTGAGATGGCTTGCCGTTTACTGAGCATGGGTAAGACTCACTGGGGAATGGTGAAAGATGGAAATGATTAATGGACTCATTGGGGAGAAAATGAAGGTGGTGTGCGCACATGAACTGGTCGGTTAGGGAAGACGTGCACGAAGATGTAGGTAAAAGGCGTGTGCATGTGTGTAGTCTTACTGGAGAGGTAATGGAGGTGGTATGCGCACACGAACGGGTCAGTTAGGGAGGACGTACGTGAAGATGCATGTGAAAGGGGGTGTGCGCATATGTGGGGGCATCTTTAAGGTCATGCCTCTTGGACCTAAGAAAAACAATTTAACATCATGCGGCCAGGACGTGCACAATGGTTTAAGGTCATATAGCTTGGACTGCGGTTATGCAGTTTAAAGTCATGCAACTCAAACCGTGCAGTTTAAGGTCATGCAACTAGACCTCTACTACAGTTTAAGGTCATATAGTTTGAACCGCGACTGTGTAGTTTAAGGTCATGCAGCATGGACAAGAACTGTGTAGTTTATAGTTATGCAATTAGGACCATGTAGTTTAACGTCGTACAACTAAACCTCCACTACAGTTTAAAGTCATATAGTTTGGACCGTGACTGTGTAGTTTAAGGTCATGCAGCATGGATCAGAGTTTATGGTCGTGCAACTAGACCTCCACTACAGTTTAAGGTCATACAGTTTGGACCATGGCTATGCAATTTAAGGTCGTGCAGCATGGACCATGACGTGGGTCACCACGTGGATGAAGCTCTATGTTTGTAGGTCTGTGAATAGTAGTCTAGCTCCCTGGGGATAAAGTGGTTAAGGCTATTCACAAGCGGAGAGATTTTAGATGAAGATGGTAGCCCTACAAAGAGTGGCGAACTACAACAAATCTTCACTGGGGATTAAGAGGGCCAGTGTGACTTCATGGGGATAATGATGAGGCTTCATGTAACTTCACTGGGGAAGGTAGTCCGGAATGGAAGCATAACCCCGCTGGGGGTTGAGAAGATAAACATGGACCTAACTCCTTGGGGATAGTGGGTCGCAATAGGGTGTTACTCTCACTAGGATGTTCGTGCGACACAGACTCATTGGGGATCAAAGGGGTAGGTATGATCTTTTGCAGACATTTAACTCCACTGGAGATGTCAATGAAATACACCCTAGCAAAGACGTGGTCCATCTCTCCGTTTAAAGTTATGCGTGTAGGCCATTTGTCACGCCGTGCGTTACAGTTTTAGGGTCTTGTAGCTTGGACCATCGCTATGCAGTTTTAAAGTCGTGTGGTTTGGACCCTCGCTACAGTTTAAGGTCATGTAGTTTGGACCCTGGTCGTACAGTTTGGAGCCGTGTGACAAGAACTTAGCAGTTTAAGGTCGTGCAATTAGACCTTCGCCACAATTTAAGGTCATATAGTTTGGACCATGCAGTTTAGGGTCATGCATCTGGACCATAGTGTGGTGAGGGAAAGCGTCTCCATGGGGAACAGAGCCGTCACCAAGGATTGGACTCCCTGAGGAGTGAGAATATGATGCAGGGAATGAACTTCCTGAGGATGCAGGACGAAGGTCCTGATGCGAGTACCATGGCATACTAATCGTTGGATGGTGCATGCGTCATTAGGCCTAGATGATGTGCGCAATGCATTAGGTCCCTTGGTGAAGCACCCGAATATAGCCCTTGATGCGATGATGGCTCTTAATGAAGGCATGCGGCGATGGCTCTTGACAAAGGAACGCGATGATGGCCCTTGATGAAGGCACGCTGCGATGCACCTTGTTGAAGGCACGCAGCGATGGCCTTTGGGTAGAGCAAGTGGCAATGGCCTTTTCAGGTCACGGGTTTTAACCCGCCCTTGCCTGATTTTATTGCCGTAAAAAACCGGGTACTAGAGCATCATTTTGTGTTTGTTGAGGCAGTTTGCATCACTGCTGGGTATGAAAAAGGGGAAACCCAGCTTTACTGTTATATCGAAGGGGTAAAATAGTGGAAGAGTTTTCTTAGAGAGAGAGAGAGGGTCTGAGCTCTTGGGGAGAGATTTCTCTGCTAGAACTTCCTTATCAAAATCTACAACAGCGAGGGAGCTCTTTGTGGTGAGCTTCAGTGGGTTGAGGGCCTTCATGAGGTGCTTCCGAACATCTTTGGACAGTGCCGAGGCTCTCCAAGCA
Organism: Amborella trichopoda; assembly: GCF_000471905.2. The sequence goes on from NW_006499364.1 coordinate 2,104,306, forward strand.
AGGAACAGTGTTTCTCGGGGCCTTAGCCGATTTGCAGAGGTGCCCTACTGGTGTTTGAGTGTTTCTCTGGTCATTCTGCAATTGACAGAAGGTTGTAGAGAGTTCAGAGGGCTTTGTCGATCCTCTGGTTATTGGAGGAGAAGAAGGAGGAACAACATTGGGCTCACCGGGAACTCAGTAGAATTTCGGTGAGCTTTTGACGAGTTGTCGAAGTACAGAAACAGGGAGAAGGAAAACCCATGAGGTCACAAGGATGCTTTCTGAGAATTATGGTGGTTTTTCGCCATTTCTAGTAACAAGTGGAAGGCGGGGAAAGACTTTCTGGTGAGCAGAAGTGAGTTTCTGGTGAAGAGGGGAAACGTCGTTGGGAACCCGAAGGGTTGCAGGGACATAACGATTGAGAGACAAAGGGTCGTGGGACAGCGAACGGTCACCCTCCGCATGCACGGTGACAGGCCATGTCGCAAGTGTTAGGCGGCATGTCTGAATTTCGAGGAACGCACATGTGGCGTGTGCTTAACAGTTGGAGCACAAGCATTAACACATCTTCGTCGTGAGATGGTGATACCATCTTCATGGATAGGGGGCGATAGTCATCCCCTTGACAATGGGATGGCGATACCCTTGACAATATTACACCCTGAGTGCCCAGCTTGTGATACGCCTTTATGAGTGCAGTCTCTTTGTGGCCGCCTATCATCCTTTGCTAGTGAAGATTCTGATCTAATGGCCGAGTCTTCAGGTACCATTCCAGATGTGAGGAATCTCCCACGAGAATGGGAGCTTAGTACTGCTGAATTCACCGGTGAAAGCTTGGTGAGAGGTGAGCTAATATGGCGCACCGAGGCCTTATGTGAACCAAGGTGGCTATTGAGCATCACCTTTGTGAGCGCTCCCGTCTAGTCGGTGACAAGGGAGGATAATGATGGGAGTGTGAGTATAGAAGAAGGGGTAGGCCATCTTCATTACTTACACCGAAACATAGCCTCAAAGCAAGCTTGCCGACTCTGAGCAAGCGGATAGTAGAAGCCCTGAGCATGAAATGGTCTTCTGCTGGCATGCAGGTAAAAGGAGAGCACCAGTACCTAAGGGGGTATTCCTCGTGGACCATGAAGGGGTTGAGGGGTTTTAGAAATACCTTGAGACGAGCTTCCTTGGTGGGTTCCCTTCAGTGCTCGACAGGTTACTACGACCGTTAATCAAACGAGGTTGCCATGCTAGCAACACATGGCTGCTTGGTCATGGGGAGGTAGGGATGTCGCTAATGGACCTGCACTTTGTTGGTGAGCTGCTTCTCCTTGGTATTATGTACGACGAGTTTGGAGAATGTACGTAAAGAAGCCCCACATGTCGGGCTTTGAGAATTATTTCAGATCAACTAGCGGCTTTATGATGAGCCCAAAAGTGGGCAAGTCAACTTCACCAAATGGGTAACGTTCTTCTTTGGCGACTATACAAATGAAGCTGGTTTGTGGCCAAAAAAAGAGGCGAAGGAAACCCCATCAGTTTTTGAGCTACGGAAGAAGAATGATCACATCTACTTGACTAATTAATTATTGCTCTTCTTGTGTAAATTTTCCTTACCAAGAGGGGCTGACGTCATTCATCCCAGTACGTTTTATGTGTCCTACGACTTGGTGCTAGGGAAGGAGTACATACTCGCATTGGCCATTCTATGCAATATTTATCTCGGCTTGGGAGCCTTTTCCAGGGGAATGCAATATCAAGGGGATGAAGGGGGGAATGTCATTGTAGATGACAAGGCCTTCCCAGGAGATTTCAAGACTTTTCTGGTCTATTTATGTGTATGGCTGGCTTGGAGATTACTTCCCAAACACATACCTCAAAACCAAAGAATTAGAGGACACCGTGTGCCCATGTTTTCTTAAGATTGCCAGACAGAGGGCAATTTTCCATCCCCCAGGCCACGTGCACCACTTGTTCTTCAATGATCACCTCCACAAGACTCGGGTGGTGTTCTCAGTTGAAGGTCTCACAGATCGTGAGTATGTGAACGAGTTGGGCCACCACCTAGATGGTGACATCACCATCCCAAAAGAATTGATGTTTATGCTGAGTGTGAGAGGTGGAGTTCTTGCCTGATGCACTGTCCATGGTGCGAAGCTTGAGGGCTACTTTCCTCATCGGTTTGTATGACAGCATGGGCCGGATCAGGGCTGCCCGTTCTCCATATTCTTTGAGAAGCAGCATAGTAGGGCAGCCCCTTGGAAGGACAAGTTGGGAACCCTCAGGGAGATTTGGCTTCCGAGGCACATTCGTACCACCTGAGCTACATGCTAGGAGACCACCAAGGTCAATAAGTATGTGCTGCCCCATTTTGACAGGATGATACGGGCAATCAAGGCCCACGAGCACTGATGGAAGATCATAAACAAGGGTACTGGGACATGGAGCACCCTTGGAAAGGGAACGGTAACTACTAGAGCCAAGATACAAGGAAATGGAAAATGGTCAAGAAAAGGCACTGGGGTTCCCTCATGATTAACGCACACTCGAGCGGCCTCTCACAGACTGCCGTGGATGAGTCTTTGCCGTGATTCCTCAATATGAAGAAAGGGACAGAGAGTGTTTTTGGCAACCTCTCTACCATCTTCAAATGGAATGAAAGTTACAAAGTCCCGAGGCATGAGGGGTATCCGGTCCAGGAATTGAATGAGCTGATAAGGAGCGACACTCATAGCAAGTTAGCTGTCTGTTCTTCCAAGTCTGGCACGTCGAAGGTTATTGCACCCAAGAAGACAAAAGGAAAGAAGAGGAAGTGGGCTTCCCCAGTGACTCGTCGTACTTTGGCACGAAGGTGACTAAGACTTCACAGTGTAAAGGGCGTAAGGCTCCAATGGTCCGTGAGTTAGAAGGCGAGTCCTTGCTTTCAGCTACTTCGGAGGGCTGTATGTCTCTTGCTATTTCTGTGTCGTCGTCTGCTCTTGAGGCTTCACCTTCTCTGTCACCTGAACATTCTCTTAGCCCTTCAAGGGCTCGAGCGGGTGCCTCCGAACTTATTGCCCCGAGCGAGATTGTTTCGAATCAAGAGGCGACGTTGTAGACTGAAGGGGAGGGATCAATCCCGATGGAAGTGAATGGGGTTGATGAGGCTGACCTTGATAAGGCTGGACTTGATGGGGCAGCGGAGACAGAGAGGGCTTCTGGAGCTCTAACGGTTGTCGTGCCTACCGAGGAAAGGGAGGCCCTGGTAGAGCTTATGGTAACAGAAGAGGATGAAGCCCCAGGGGTTGAAAAGGGGCCATCCAAGTAGCAAGAGATGGCTGATCAGAGTGGGGCATCTGCGGGGGGGGGCAGCGGTAGGACGCCCTAAGGGGTCAGAATTGGAGTGCCCAGAGGCAGCACCCTTGATTGTAGAAGAGGTAGGCACCATGGGAGAGCCTGTTGCTGAAGTGATCGTCCTGGGGGACAAGGGAGAAGAAGGAGAGGGAGAAGCCTTCAAACCTACTAAGGCGGAGATGGTGATTCGAGAAGAGGGGACATAGGGAGAGATTGTTGCCCTGAGAGAGGCTTCATGCTAGGAGGCCATGCTAGGAGGCCAGTCTTGCCCCTGCTGCACTTACTGTGCTTACAGAGGTCGAGGCTATGGTACTTGGGCATGAAAGGATCGAGCCCAATGTGGCAATGACAGAGGGTAAGAGCAAGAGAGCCATTGCAAGGGTACTAAAGCAGCGTGAGGTTGCTCCTGATTCTAGGGAGCCTGAGACTGCAGCTAGGAGTCCTTCTGCTGTGGTTGCTAGTACCATACTGCCCAGACCCACTTTTAACGGGATACCAGGTGTTTTCATTGAGATGCTGTGAATGGGCTTTCAGAAGCCGAAGCAGCTGTCTCTTAAAGAGCTTGGAATGACACTTCCTCATTTGAGGGGAATCGCGTTAGGAAGCATGCCCTAGGCGCTCCCTTACTTCACAGTATTGCCAAAGAGCTGAAAGGATGAAGGATGAAGGCTTTGAAGGCGAGGCCATAACGCGTCTAGAGAGCTTGTGACTAGATTCAATGGAGACTTCCCAACATAAAGCCAAGAGCTAGCACAGGTCCAGGTAGAAGAGATAGGGGCTACCACTTCTCAGAAGTCTGCTCTTGCCGAGAAGGCCGTAACACGCAATATCAAGGTGCAGACTCTGAAGGCGAGATGGCCAAATGGGCACAAGAGCTCGCCAGGTTGGAAGAGGATACATCAGCTTGAGAGGCCGAAGATAAGGAACTGGGCCAGAAAGTGCTGGACCTCGAGCGCTCCTTGGGTGGGAAACTAGCTCTAGTGGAGCGAAGACCTCGGCTGATGAGTGCAGAGGGATGGTCAATGCGATCATCGACAGTTTTTTATGACATCTTCTTTCTATTTTTTTTTCTTTATTGTAAAGGAACGACATTTTTGATGAATAAAATAGTTCTTTTCTTTGTCTATGCAATGCATGTCTCTTAGTTTACTTTCTTTTATGTTTCATTGCTTTCGCCCTTTCATAGTTTGAGGCGAAAAAGAATAGCCCACTCCTTGCTTCATCTTATGGCAGCCTGCTGTGGCTTCAGTGACCTCGAATGGGGGACCAGTTGCTTCCTCGCCCCTTAGTGTTTGATTAGACAGGGGCTCATAATTCATGGTTCTCATGATTTGATGAGCCTTCTTGTTGTAAATGCTCTAGTTTGGGGGAGCCTTGGCTTCGATTTGAGGTGCATTGGTTTTGAGCTCATCAGAAGTACAAGTTTCATGGACAAACCCCTTTAAGTACTTTGAAGCGACGCACATAACCTCCATTTGACTCTGGAGGTTATGACCCTCGCTTCTCAGATCTGTCATGGGATCTTGTTCCTGAGAGCCAGAGGAATGACTCTCATTTGCTTTTACTTCTTCGACAACCCTTGAGAATTATAAGACCTTCTTTTGGCTGCTGATGATCCCCATGTTCAAGGAGGATGGGACTTGGAGTACCTTCCTTGGTGGGTGTAGTATCAATTCTGCTTATAGAAGAGAGATGGGGACATGCAGGACCATTTGTTGGTCCGATTTATAGGTGACCCTCGATTCTGGAAGGTCTACCTCTAGGGCTTCCTCAAGCTCAAGAGCTACTTCTAGCTCGCCTCTTTGCTTTGGTGAATTAGAAGTAGAGGGGGAGGGTTCATCTTTTGAAGAGGATACCATGGCCCCGAAGAGGTGGCAAGGTATACTCGGGTAGATTGGAGTAAAAGGGAGGATCTTGCCCTGTCTTTCCTCCTCTTTGAACATGTCCTTGATCATTCGCCCCAGATCTTCAACATCATCATGGGATGAGGGTCTTGTCTCTGTCATAGGCTTCCAATCATCATCCTTTGACTTTTCTGACACTAGAAGGTCTGTGAAATAGTACTTGGCATCATTATAGTGAGTCTCAGCTATAGGGAACAGTCTTTGGTCAGTATAAACCGTGTGTTGTCTCCCATCTTGGTTGTATTTGAAGCATTAGTGAAGCGTGTAAGGAACCGCCCCCTAATCGTGAAGCCAATGACGACCAAGCAGGACGTTGTAAGACGTATTGGTGTCGATTACATTGAACTGAGCATAAGCTGGGAGGTCACCGATCTTGAGACGAAGGCGCACTATGCCAACTGGGTAGGAGTGAAGTCGTCAGACCCTAATCCCAATCGGGTGAGGATCTTTCTTGAGATTAGGTTGAATGCTGACCCTCCATCTAGCATGATCCGGTTGATAGGGTAGGTGTGGAGTTCACCATTCACAATGAGGGGGCGATTATGGAATTTACCCCCAAACTGAAGGTCGTCTTTAGAAAAAGAGATTGCCAAGCACCCACTTAGGATGGCTGGGTCAACCTCAATGGGCTCCACCTCGGTCTCATATACCTCTGGACTAGAAAGAGCTTGCACCAAGGCCATACGATAATCTTTAGACAGTATGAGGGCATCATAGATACTTAGAAGGGTTGGAAGCTTTCTCAAGTGCCCAATTACATCATATTTCACTTTATCCTCATTAGTCTTCTGTGTTTCTGATCTAGTCACTAGTCTAGGTGGTAGGGTAGGTTTAGGAACAAGCTTTGGTTGGGTTGTGGTTATTGGCACTGGCTGACTTTGTTGCTCAGCCGGTGCGGTCTGAGTTTGTGAGGAAGTAATAGGGGCTTGTATTAGGGATGTAGAGGTTTGGGGTATAGGGGAAAGCAAAGGATCAGGAAACCTGAGGGCCTTGAGCTTTTGAGGTGTGGGCTATGGCTTCTTTCCCGATCCTAGACGCAACCCATTTGCCTCATGCTAGCTTGTACTTCCAAGATCTGCATGATGTGGGAGGCCTCTTTGGAACAGGATCCTGAAGATGACTCGGTTTTCTCTCGGGTTGACAGGGCATCGACAGCTGTCAAGAATCCAGTTGCCTGGGCTAACATCTATCTGAGGCGCTCTTGCTGTTGCAGGGTAAGGCTGGTGCCTCTGAACTCTCTCTTTAGAGTGTCAAAGTCAGGGCACTCTCGAGTTGTACTTGTGGAGAAAATAGAGGAGGGAGGAGAAGAAGAGTTAGAATGTTTAAGGCAGCTTTTAATGTCGTCATCGAAATTCGCTGTGTGCAGGGGGTTTTTAGGCCTTACCCCGGCTTTGACTGTTGTGGGGTGCTTTTAGTGTCGTCACCCATATTAGAGGAATCCCAAGCTGCTGGTGGCTCAGGGATGTCTGCCTGATTGGACGAATGGATAAGGAGAGTTGCGCTTGGGATGAAGTCTTGCAAGGTCAAGAGTGGAGGAAGGGGCTTGAGGAATTCTTTCTCGACTTGTTGCTGAGGGATGGGATTCCTTCGACGAGCTAACCTAGGTGCTCGCCATCTCCTTCTGGATCCATGAGGGGGTGTTTGGACCACCCTCTCTAGCAGGTGAGTAGTTCTAGCTTGATGGACTGCCTCACGCTTTAGGGACTTGAGCCTACTTCTCCCATAGTAAACTTTCGAAGGCTGAGAGGTCGAGGACTCTAAACAGTCTAGTGTATGCTCACGAGGGGTGTGTAGTGTGACTTCCTCTTAAACTAGCGCGATGACCTGGACGTGTTCTGGGAGGGGAGAACCGCATAAACGATGTGGCCTTGCTGGACTTTCTTCGCGACTATAGCTTCGAAACCAGAGCACTCGTTAAGTTTGTGGTCCCATACTTAGTGATATGGGCACCAGAGCTTTTCCGTACCCTGGCCAAGATGCCTCAGCAGCTTGGCGGGCTTGAGAGTGATAAGTCATTGTTGGAGCATTGCCTTACAGAGGGCTTGCAGAGGGTCTTGCTCAGCGTTTCGCCGATCTTCCGTCAGAAAGTCTTCTTGCACAGGCAGAGCTGGGACTTGAGGGTGTCGTTCTGGGTTACCATAAGCTTCTTGGCATTGCTACATCTTCGTTGCCAAGATCTCATTGAAGCTAGTGCATTCGTGAACATCATGGCCTAGTATTTGGTGATATGCGCACCAGAGGTTCTCGGTCCCCTGCAGCAAGAACTTGGGCTGCCATGTCAGCTTGGGAGTGACGAGTCTTTCTTCGAGCATTATGGAGAAAAATGCATGGAGAATAGCGGGTTCCTCTTCACCCTCTTGGATTGGGACTATGTGAGAAGCCTCAGTTGCCCCAAATGCTTTCTCCAACTCTTCAAGCTTTATCTGATCCTTGTTGATAAGGGCTTCGATAGTGTCGTTGAGCTTATAACAGTCGTGAGTAGGGTGCCCTACTCTCCTATGATAGGCGCAGTACTTCTCATTCATCTCCTGCCTAGCTGACTCGGCAATATTGGCCTCCAGCAGCTGGATAATGTTCTGTTCTAAAAGTATCGCGGGAGTCCACTCTTGTCGAAGGGGTTAACATTATTCTGGTGCTGGGCCCGAAAATAGTTTTGCTTCGTATTTTTAGGCTGCGAGACGTTGTTATAGGATTGCTGCTTTCCTCCAGTTTGGGGCGTCTGTGCCTTGGAGAGATCCATAGTTTGAGGGGCCATGCTCTTTGTGTCAGCCATGGTGACAGCCATGCTGATCACTCTTTTTTGGTTGCCCCGACTATTGGAGAGTGAGTTTGGGTCGGCGGGTTGCTGATGAGGCCTGCCATGGTGCTTGAACAACCCCTCAATACGAACTGCCTTAGAGATGATCTTTGACATGGAGGGTGGATTGGATGCCTCGACATGCAGGGCGATCTTAAGAAGCATGTTTCGTATGCAGGTCTGGACCGCTTCCTTCTCAGTCATGAGAGTGGCGTGGAAGCTTACCAACTCTCTCCATCGGGTGATGAACTTGTCAACCAGCTCACCAGGGTCTTGTATCAAGGTGAGAAGATCGATGGTCTCCCTGTTCCTTTAGACTTCGTAGAAGTGCTGGTACAACAATTACCCCATCTCTTGCCATGTGTTTACCGAGTTGGGAGGCAGCCGAGCAGACCATTAAAAGGCTGGCCCTTCAAGAGTCTCGACGCACTGGCGGAGGAGGAGTCGTCCATCAATTGCCATCTCTCGACAGGACGCCTACAAGTGAGAAGTATGCTGGTCCAGAGACGTAGTATCGTTTAATAGGGAAAGCTTCCCCTTTTGATAGTTCAGAGGGAAGGGTACTTGGTCAATGTACGAAGGGTATGACTTCTGATAGAGCGGTGTCTCTTGCATGCTTGGGACCTTGTTTATGAGGCTATGGGCCAGCATAGCATCTATGTTAGTTTGGGAGACCCCGTGAGAGGCAGAACTGTCTTGGGAGACAGGTGGGGAAGTTTACCTAGGAATTGTGTCCTCACTAATCGGGGAATCGGTCTCATGGTGAGAGGAAGTGGGCCTGGAGGCTTCTAAGCATTTCATCTTTTCAAGGATGGATTGCATCATTACCTCGAACCTGGCCATTCTGTCCTTCTGGGCTTCATCCGGGTCATTGATCACCATGACACTGATCGTCTCCTCTGGGAGGTCAGTGCCAACAGGAGGAGTGGACCATCGAGGTCGGCAAGTCATGGGTGGCAAGTCAGTCTGCAGGGGCTCAGCTTGCCCAGATAGAACTCAAGCCTTATATGCCAATCTTATGAGGACCGGTTCCTGACGATCTTGAGACTGTGGCTTCTAGGCAGTGACGACCTAGGAATACTCTTGGAATTGCTTAGGTTCAGGAGTTTGATGAGGTAAAAAAGGGTTATGAGGCAGGAGGTCATCGAGGGTGGTGACCTCGACTACCTTAGAGGCATCCTTGATTAGGATCTGAAGACCTCTCTTCTGCTTAACCCTGAGACGGCTATGGACTTCATTCCAGAACCGAGCCTAAGGCCTGGCCTGCCTCACCTTCTTTGAATATGCAAGGGTCGTGTCTATGAGTTAGACCAAGGAGTGGGGTCCAAGGACAAAAGGCAGCCTGGGTTTCTGCCTTGGAGGTTGAAGGTCTCTGTCTCAATCTGGCCGCTGCACCTAGTTCCTTTGTGGGGCCTATGAGCACGGCTGACTTTAGGCTGGCTCAAGATGGTTCCCTTAGGGAAGACTTTCTAGTACTAGGGCTCAAGGTGCTTGACTGGCGTTGGGCGAGCGACAGAGGAAGTAGCTAGTTCATAACTCTGCTTGAGTCTAGACCGGGGAGGAACCTGGGAAAGCGGTGCATGTGCACCTTTTGGGTTAGCCATTCGGGTGACTTGGGGGTCAACTCGGGCATGGCCAATTGGTTCGGCCTTGAGTGGTCAAGACTCCGAGCATGTGTTTGTGAGGGATGAGGTGGAAGCTCATCTCTCACAGAGTGGGGCCGTGTGTGCTAGGAGGGAGGACAAAGCGGTTGACCCTCATGTGGTCAAGGTGGCATAGAGCTAGCGCTGCCCTGAGCTATGGAAAGCGAATGCATGGTGCACATAGGGTTCAGCCCAACATGGCCTAGCCTTGGATGTGAGCTCAAGGCAACATGGGGGTTGCCACGAGGTGTGGCATGAGTGGGTGGACCACGAGCCCTTGTGTGTGTGTAAGAGGTAGAGGCTGCAAGGTCTTCGCCAGGTGTGCCGAGTCTCTACTTCTAGAGGTTTGGAGAGATGAAAGAGTATAGGGGTCGCCTTGTGGTGAACCTCAGGAGCAACGACAACTTGCTTGCCTCCTGCGAAAATAGTTAAGGAAATCTTTCGGCATGCCCTAGCAATATGACCTACAAGAGACTTGCTAGTAGTAGGGTGTGTGCTTTGTGTGGTGGCAAACATGCCACCGATGCAAGGGGCTTTGGTGGAGGGTCCACTAGGGCTAGGAAGCGGGGGGTCAGTGACTTTTAAGTCCCCTCTCACATCAACCCAGGCAAGAACCTGAGAGCCGGACTGTGAGTCACGACTTAGAATGAGAGTAGGGAAGGAAGCTTCAGCAGTTTGCTTTCCTAGGACAGTCATGAGTGCGGGGATAAGAAAATCCCCATTCGGATGAATGGGTTGAACATCCCAGGTTCCATAGAAAGTAATACAAAAAGTAAAAGTGGATACTGATCAAATAAGAGTGAGCCGACTTAGGGGTAGTAAGTCCTCAGTGGAGTCGCCAACCTGGTTAGGTGCCTTTATCTCACCCTCCGGATCTAGGTGATCTGACGACACGTGTCTCGGGTTTTTAGCGAACCCGAGTCTTGAGATCGCTCTCTCAGAACCTTGATCAAGAGCAAGAGAAGGTAAAGCAACCGACGAGAGAGGAATTTAAGGTGGGTTCGGGACTTACTCGGGCTGGCTCGTGTGGGCACCCTCCTAGATCACGAAGAAAGCACCCTAGTTGGTTTATCTGGTTTAGAATCGCCTCCCTTGACCTGTAATCCTCTTGTTTTCTATACAACACTTCTATGGCCAATTGGCGAGACAAGTGGGCTAAAGAAACCCACCCTTGCCTTAGGGAATTGCATGCTCACATGAGGGAGTGATGAAATGGAAGGTTTCCAATAAAGAGAAAAAGGAGGAGAAAACTTGATAAAGGGGCGAGACTAGCATGACGGTCGGAAAGCTATTGACTCGGAGTGGCAGCAAGACGGGCATATTTCTCAAGACCAGCATGGCATCAATACTACTCTAAACCAAGATCAATATGGCAGTGCTAGGCTAAGTCTACCCTCAATCAAGTAAGGAAAGAAAAGAGTGAATAGAAGGAAAGAGAGCGAGATGGAGGAAGGGGAATGACCCAGATGACAATGGGTATCGTCGTTGGCATCATGAGAAGACGTCGCATCCCTTCTGGGCAGTGATGGCTTTTAGTGAGGCTCAAAACGTTAGCTTCCTATGAAACACATGGTGCCAGTCATGAATACGAGAGGAAGACTGTGGACAGTAATGAGCGTCACCATTGGCAATGTGAGGAAGCAACACGTCCCTTGCGGACGAAGATGACTCCTGACAAGGCGCATGGCAATGGCTTTCTGTGAGGTGCACAGCGTCAGTCACAGAGAGCCATGGAAGAAGCCTACGCACGGTGACGAGTATTTTTGTAACCCCTTTACGGACGGTGATGGAGATCGTCGCCTACAATAGTCTCGCATAAAGGTGAAGCCCCCACAGAAAGCAATGGCCTTAGCTGTCCGTGTTCCTCACTGAGATGTTGAGGGTACATCCATGGATGATGATGAGTAGCGCTGTCTGCAAGTCTCACTGAGAGGTATAGAAGAAGACAGAGTGGGAGGAGAGCTCGAGCATGGCACTGTCAGCGCCATGAGTGACCTGCGATATCATTGAAGAGGCATGCACGACACTGCCTCCGTCGTGCATGGCCCCTGAGGAAAACTTAGGCAGAGGGGAGGAAGAAGTGAGAGAGGAAGAGAAAGACAAAGAAGAAGGGAGATAAGAAAAAAAAAGAAGAGAGAGAAGATCTACCTCAAGCCTAGGGATACCGATCAAAATATTCCCTTACCTTGCTCTCTCTCTCAACGTGACCCAACAATGGTAAGAAAGAGAAACTGTATTAAGTAAAAACTCTATTTTGTGAAAGGTTGAGTCCTTGTGGTGCGTACAATGATAGTACATATATATAGAATTTGCCCCAAACATGGGTGGATGATCAAAAGTAACCCTAATTGTTGAAAATTAAGGTTAACATGATTTAAAAGAAATTAGAAAATAGGGTGTAAAATGACAGATTTGCCCCTTCTTAACAATTCATGGAATTTCAGAACAGTCCTTGTGTTGCCCTAGAACTTGTGTGATCATGAATGGATGATCCGAGGTCGTTCTGATGCCCGATTGATCAAAAGATGATTGTTTTCTTGTAGGGCTGGGCATGACGATCGATTTGATACCAACTTCGAGCCATGGATTGTGATTTTAGTGCACGATCATGTGACTCGAATTTGAATGGATCTTGACACTTCAGATTGATAGTGTGCTCATTCCTTGGTGTTTTTCGATGATTTCTTTGCTAGATCACATTGAGCATGCCGTTACGATCGCAGGGCAACAAACGTAGCTCGATTTTGTGCCCGAATGAAGATTTTGCATCTTTGCAATTTTGGTCGGAGTCTGGAATTTCGGCCACCAAATTTCAGTGGGTTCATCGGCTTCATGTGCGGAATCCGACCGTTCATCATGTACAGGGTTCAGGCCAGAGATGGCCCGAGACCTTACGCATGCGATTAAATTGGTATCGCGTCGATGAGGCTCATGAGCGACGTGATTCGGTAGCTCGAGCGAGGCACGACATTACTAAATTTTCGACACTTTCTTCACGGATCAGCAACTTCTCTTTAGCTTTTCTTCGTGCTTGGGTGTTGTCATGGGACGCCACATATCAAATCGCTCGTTTTGGTGCAGTTAATATGCTCACCAAATTTGCGCTCTATCCAACTTGAGATAGGTGTGATATGAAAGTAAAAAATCACTACTCGTGACTATCCCTTCAATGGTGTAGAGTTGCAGGGTGGCTGCACGAGAATAGCATGTGGCTCGTGCTGTTTCCCTCTCTTGCCTATAACTTCTTCCTGAAGTGTCCGTTCGAGCTGAAACTTGACCCTTAGAAGTCTTCAACCATGCCGAATCCAATGGAAGTGGTCCCACAATGAATTGAGTCACCAAGAATGTATCTCTAGTTATAGGGTCCGTTTCAAGGTGCTAGAGGTCGATTTTTCCAAATGTGTTTATTAGTTTACATTGCCTTAGATAAGTCAGAATGTGACGAAACTTGACTCGGCAACTTTTGAGAGATAGTATGAAGACCTTGGCATGTTCTGGGGCCATTATGAGCGAGGGCCCCAAGATGATGAAAAATATCTTCCAATAGGCACGAGATGGCGGAGAGATTAAGTCTTGATGGTGCTAGACGTCGCCACCCACGACCGTGTAGTAGTAGTGTCACGGCCCTTAAAATGCACTAGACATTACCACTTGCAGCGTGAGGGGAACCAAGGAATTACAAACGGTGCTAAACATTGTCGTTGGCAACATGCCTCTGCGCGGGTGGCGATAGCCTCTCGTGAAGCGAAAAAAAATGACCATTTGCAAAGCACGGGGTGATAGTTCTCAAGAGGCGCATGGCGGTAAGCGCATGATGCAGGGGTAGTGGTGATGAGCACTAAGCGCACAAAGGAGGCTCACGGATGGTGATAGGCATCGTGCACACAAAGAATGCTCCTGGGCGGTGATAGACATTGTCGAGACCTCTCACAGGCAGCGATAGGCATCGCCATCTGCAATAGGCATGCGACCCGGGGAAGACCCCTACAGGCGACAATGAGTTTCATCGTCTTCTCTCTTCAGTGAGGCGTCAAGGACGCGTCTCCACATGGCGATGAGCAGTGCCGTTTGCATGCCACGCGGGGAGGTAATGGACGAACAGAAGGAGAAGGAGGCTCGCGCATGGCGTTGCCATCGCCATGCCCGACCTGTACGACCACAAGAAAGGCATGCATGGTACTGCCACTGCGGTGCATGACCTCTGAGGTTAGCTCAGATGGAGAAGATGAAGAAGAAAGAGAGGAAGAGAGAGTAGAAAAGAAAAGGAAGAGAGGTAAGATTTACCTCAAGCTTAAGGGTACCGGTCCAAAAGTTTCTCTCACCTTACTCTCTCTCCAAATGTGATACAACAATGAGAAGAAAGGTAAACTTTATAATTAAAAACTCTCTCTTTATGTATTCAGTGTGTGTGTGCGTATTACCTCTTGCATACAATGTTGGTACGTGGTATATATAGAATTGCGTCAAACATGGGTGGATGATCAAAAGTAACCTTAATTGTTGGAAATTAAGATTAAATTGAATTAAACGAAATTAGACAATAGGGTGCAAAATGAAAGATTTGTCCCTTCCTAAAAATTTGTGGAATTTCAGAACATTCCTTGTGTTACCTTAGAACGTGCATGATTTTTCATGGATGATCTGGGGTCATTTTGATGCCCAGTTGATCAAAAGATGATTATTTTCTTGTAGGGCTCGGCATGACCATCTATTTGATATCAACATTGAGCCAGGGATTGTGTTTTTAGGGCACGAACATGTGACTTGAATTTTGGTTGAATCTTGAAACTTCAGATGGATAACGTGCTCGTTCCTTGATGTTTTTTAGTGATTTCTTCGCTGGATCACATTGAGCATGCCGTTACGATCGCGGGGCAAGAAACACAGCTCAATTCTGGGCCCGAACGAAAATTTTGCCACTTTGGAATTTTTGCCGGAATCTGAAATTCCAGCGATGTAATTTGCAGTCGCTTCATCGGCTGTGTGTGCAGAATTCGACCATTCATCATGTATGGTGTTCGGGTCGAATATTGCTTGAGACTTACGGACGCAATAGAATTAGTCTCATGTCTATCGGGCTCGCGAGCGGTGTGATTTGGCCATTCGAGTGAGGCACGATGCTGCTGATTTTTCTATACTTTCTTCATGGATTAACAACTTCTCTCTAGATTTTCGTTGCGCTCGGGTGTCGTCAGGGGGCGCGCCACATATTGAAACTCTCGTCTTGATGAGAGGAGTATGCTCACAAAATTTGGGCTTGACACGACCTCAGACGAGTGAGATATGAGCATCAAAAGTTACTGGTCGTGGCTGTCCCTTCAATGGTGTGGAGTTGTAAGATGGCTGCAAGGGAATAGCGTGCGGCTCCTCTTGTTTCACTCTTTTACCTATAACTTCAACCGTGCCGGATCCAATGGTGGTAGTCCCACAACAATTTGAGATACCAAATATGTAACTCTTATTATAGGGTTCATTTCAGGGTGCGGGAGGCCAATTTTATCGAAATTGTTTGTTAGTCGGTGCTACCTTAGACATATCAGAGTGTGATGAAACATGGAAGGACACTCTTAAGGGTCCTCATGAAGACCTTTACCTATTTCGGGGCTATTCTGAGACTGTTGAAATTTCCACTGTTTGCTGGGCCTTTATTGAGTGGGGGCCCCATGTTGATGAAAAATATCTTCCAACAGCATGCCCCACCGAATGTTGTGCTTCAAGAGAATCGAGAATTACAATCATTTAGGAAGTTTACGGGATCTTGTCGAAGTCCTCACTCAAGGGACTATTTGCAATTCTTAAGCGTGAGGCTTTTGTAGAGACCTCCTCGGTCAGAATCAGGCCTACGAGGAGACCAACTGCTATAAAGCTTTAGTCAACATTTTTCATTGCTACACCAGGTTTTCTTTTGATTTTCAGAGTATCTCTATTGGTCCAGTTTAGTGGGGTTTACTTGGGGGCTTCTAAGCGGCACAAAAGTCTGAGCCCATGTTAGCTAGGGGATTTTGGCAAGGAATACTCTGAAGTCTCTAATAGGTTAGACCCTGTCTTCATCAGTTTCTTGCCTTCGTGATGGTCTTTAGCATTCCGGAGGGATCTTTTGGTCATCATCCTCACCCTCAAGGACTCTTCTTATTGTTCATCTTGAAATGTGGGAGATCTTATCCTGCTCTCACTCCATGATGTACCAATTTGTGTTGTTGATGTTTGGGAGATCTTCTATGGCTCTTACTCCCTGATGAGCCAATTTGTGTTGAGATTGGATGTTGGCATTTGAGGATTTTAAGTAGACCTCATTAGCCAGGCTTGTGACTATTTGGAAATTGAGTGTCAGTTGAGGTGGCGGTAGTGTGTCAACCTGTTTTATCTTTCCAAACGCCCTTTTGCAGGTTTTCACTTGAACATGGGAAGTGGCATCGTAACGATGTTTTTCACCAACTTCTGTTATTTCAGGGCTCTTTTACTCATGCCCTCCCTGTCATGTCCACTCTTTTCATTCGTTTTTGCTCATGGTGCCCTTTTGGGGTTTTCACCGTGCCTGAGTTTTGTTTTCCACAGAACTCTTTTACTCATGGTTTCATGACCATGCCTGTCCATCTTTTTTACTCATGGCATTCCCTCATTCAGGTGTACACCATGCCTGTCTTTGTGAAGGCGTGTTTTAGGGTCACGCCTTCAAGACTTGAGCAAATCCTTTTAACGTCATGCAGCTAGAACGTTCACTATAGTTTAGGGTCTTACAACTGGACCATGATGAGTGGCAGTCTGTAAAGGTCATGGAGTGATTATGGTCATAGCTACGACTCAATTTAGGAGGATAGCATGAGGCTACCTATGAAGGGAGAATGGTGGGTGAAGAATGGTGACCCACTAGTTGACAACGAATATGGATTGTGAAATGGTTTGCCATTTCATGAGCATGGGTAAGACTCACTAGAGAATGATGGATGGTGTGCGCACACGAATGGGTCGGTTAAGGAAGGCATGCATGAAGATGCACGTAAAGGGCATGTGCATGTATGTGGACTCACTGGGGAGGTAATGAAGGTTGTGTGAGCACATGAATGGGTTGGTTAGGCAAAGCGTGCGTAAAGATGCATGTAAAGGAGTGTACGTGTATGTGAGGGCGCATTTAAGCTCATGCCTTCTGGACCTAGGCAAAGCAGTTGAACGTCATGAAGTCAGAACGTGCACTATGGTTTAAGGTCATATAGCTTGGACCTTGGTTATGCAGTTTAATGTAATGCAATTAGGACTCTACAGTTTAAGTTCGTCCGATTAGACCTCTGCATCAGTTTAGGTTCATATAGTTCAGACCATGGCTGTGGAGTCTAAGGTCTTACAGCATGGACCATGCAGTTTAAGGTTGTGCAACTAGGCCTCTGCTACAGTTTTAGGTCATATAATTTGGACCATGGCTGTGCAGTTTAAGGTCTTGCAGCATGGATCATACAGTTTAAGGTCGTGCAACTAGACATTCGCTACAGTTTAAGGTCATATATTTTTTATCGTGGCTGTGCAGTTTAAAGTCATACAGCACAGACCAAAGTGTGGGTCGCCATGCATGGGGGGATAAGTCTATAGATAACCATCAAACTCCCTAGAGATAAAGATAGTCAAGGCTGTACACAAGCAGATAGATTTAGATGAAGATGGTGGCCCTATGAGGAGTGGCAGGAGTAAGCAAACGTCTCTGGGGATTAAGAGGGTAAGTGTGACTCCAGCGAGATAATGAGTAATGGTATGCATGTAACTTCATTGGGGATGATGGGCGGAGCACGTGTAACCCCACTGGGGATTGAGAAGATAAGAATAACGTTAACTCTGTGGGGATAGTGGGTCGCAGTAGGATGTGACTCTTGCTGGGATGTTGGTGCGAAAGAAACCCATTGGGGAATAAAGGGGTAGGTATGACCTTTGTATACATCTAACTCCATTAGGGATGTTGATGAAATAAACATTATCGAAGAGGTGGTTCATCTCTCGAGACGTGAGTTATAGTTTTAAGCTTGTAGCTTTGATCATGACGATACAGTTTAAAGTCACGCGGCTAGGACCATGCAGTTTAAGGTCGTGCAACTAGGCCTTCGCTATAGTTTAAGGTCATGTAGTTTGGACCATGGTGCTAAGCCTTTTAACGTCATAATGCCGGGATGTGCACTATGGTTTAAGGTCATACAGTTGGACCATAGTCGTATAGTTTTGAGTCGTGCGATGCGGACTAAGTAGTTTAAGGTCGTGCAACTAAACCTCCACTACAGTTTAAGGTCATATCGTAAGGATTGTGGCTACGCAGTTTAAGGTGGACCGAAGCTGTGTTGAGGTACTGAACTTCCTAAGGGTGCAAGACAATGGTCCAGATGGGAGTGTCATTGCATGCTTGTGGCACCAAGTGTCGGATGGCACGCGTGGCATTAGGCCTTGATGATGTGCGCATGACGTTAGGTCCCTTGGTGAATGGCTTGGTAGTAGCCCCTAATGAAGTCTGCAGCGATAGCCTTGATGGGGCGCGTGGCGATAGCCCTTTGACAAAGCGCAGGGTGATAGCCTTGACGAGGCACGCGACGATAGCCCTTTGACGAAGCATGCGGCGATGACCTTTCGGTGAAGCGCGTGGCAATGACCCTTTCGGGTCTCGAGCTTGACCCGCTCTGACCTAGTCTTATTGCTGTCAGGAAATGAGGACTGCAGCATCTTTTCTGATTTGTCAAGGGAAATTTGTGGCACTGCTGAGTACAAAAGAGGAAGAACCCCCTTTTACTATTTTATCGAAGGGTAAAACAGTTTTAGTGCAAGAGATAGAGAGAGACAGACAGACAAAGAGAGAGAGAGAGAGAGCCTGACCTTCTGGCACGAGATTTCCACCGAGAAATCCCAGGCCAAAATTTGCTGAGGTATTCAGGAGCTTTTCTAGCGAGCTTCAGGAGGTTGCAAAGCTTTGTACCGTGACAGTGAGCTTTTCAAAGAGTGTCGAGGCTCTCTCAGGCATCTCATAGACTTAGCAGGTTTTGCAGAGGTGCTTCGACCAAGTGTTTCTCCAGTAGTTCCGCAGCTAGTGGCAAGGTTACAAAAGGTTTAGAGGGCTCTGTTGGTCCTCTGGTTGTTGGAGGAGAAGGAGGAGCTGAAGTAGTGGACTCACCGGGAACTTAATGTAATTCTGGTGAGTTTCTAGAGAACTGTTGAAGTGGGAAAACAGGGAGAAGGGAAACCCATAGGGTCACAGGGAAGCTTTCTGAGGATTCTGGTGGTTTCCCGCTAATTTCAGTAACAAGTAGAAAGGGGGGAAGGGTTTTTCAGTGAACAGGAGTAAGTTTCCGGCGAGAAGGGGAAATGCCAATGGGAACTAGAAAGGGTTGCGGGGTCGTAGCGATCAAAGAGACAAGGGGTCATGGGAAGGCGAACAGTCACCCTCTACACGCGTGGTGATAGGCCACGTTGCGATTGTCAGGCGGCTTGCCCAGACTTCGAGGGACACACGTGTGGCACATGTTAACAATTAGAGCACATGCATTTATGATAGTCCCCTGGTTGTGGCACTGCGCTACCTTCTTTTGGTTACGAGACGACGATAGCCCCGCTTTATACGCATAGTGATACCATCTCAGTGGGTAGAAGGCGATAGTCTCGACCTTTGTTACGTGACGGCGATAGCTTGCCCTCCATGAGCGGTGATACCATCTCAGTGGGAAAACGATGATAGTCCTACCCTTCTCTGTGAGATGGTTATACTTTGCCAACATTACACCCTGAGTGCCTAGCCGGAGATACACCTTAGTGAGCACAGTCTCTTCCCGGCAGCTTAGCATCCTTTGCCGGTGAAGCTTCTAATCTAATGGCCAAACCTTCAGGTGCCATTCCAGATGTGAAGAATCTTCTGCGAGGAGGGGAGCTTAGTACTGATGAATTTACAGACGAAAGCTCGGTGAGAGGCGAACTAATCAAGCTCACCAAGACTTTATGTTAACCGAGGTGGCCCTCGAGCATCACCTTTGTGACCAACCCCGTATGGTTTGTAACACGGGAAGATAACGATGACATTGTGACTATAGAGGAAGGGGTACGTTTTCTACATTGCCTGCACCGAAACATGGCTTATAATGTGAACTTGTCGACTCTAGGCAAGCGGATGGTAGAAACCTCGGGCATGGAGTAGTCTTCTGCTGGCCTGTGGGCACAAGGGGAACACCAGTACTTGAAGGGGTACTCCACATGGATCATGAAAGTGTTGAGGAATTTTCAAAATACTTTGAGATGGGCTTCCTTGTCGGCCGCCATCCAGTGCTTGGCGGGGTACTATGGCCATTGTTCAAACACGGTCAAGGTGTTGTTGGAAACTTGGAGCCATGTTAGCAACACATGGCTACTTGGTCAAGGGGAAGCAGGGATGTTGCTGATGGACCTCCACTTCGTTGGTGGGTTATCGCTTCTTAGTACTATGTATGATGAGTTCATTCCCCCAAACTCATTCATTTTTGGAGGGGTAAAGGTAGGCAAAGAAGACCCACTGGCTAAGCTTCATGAATTTTTTGTGATCGACGAACAACTCTATGATGAGCCCAAAAGTGGGCGAGTCACTTTCATCAAATGGGTGACATTCTTCTATGGCGACTATAGAGATGAAGCTGGTCTGTTGCCGAGAAAGGGGAAAAGGAAACCCCATTAGTTTTCGAGCTGTAAAAGGAAAATGTGCACATTTACCTGGCGGCTTGGTGCTCTTCTTGTGTAAATTTTCCTTGCCAGGAGGGGCAGACTTCCTTCATCCCCGCACTTGTTATGTGGCCTGCGACATGGTGCTAGGGAAGGAGTACACACTCGCATAGCCCGTCCTGTGCAGTATTTATCATGGCCTAGGGGCCATTTCCAGGGGAAGACAGTATCAAGGGGATGAAGGAGGGATATGGCATAGTAGATGGCGAGGCCATCCCTAGAGATTTCAAGACTCCTTTCCCAGTCCAGTATATATATGATTAGCTTGGAGCTTATTTTTTGGAGACATATCTCAAAACCAGAGAGTTGGAGGACACCGTGTGCCCATTTTTGCTGAAGATTGCCAGGCAGAAGGCAATCTTCCATACCCTAGGTCATGCGCATAGCTTGTTTTATAATGACCACCTACATATGACCTGGGTGGCATTCTCAATTGGAGGCCTCACAGAGTGTGCGTTTGTCGACAAGTTGGGCCACCATCTGGATGGTAACTTCACCAGCCCGAAATAATTGATGTTCATGCTAAGCGTCCGATGTGGAGTTTTAGTCTACCGCATTGTTCATAGCGCGAAGCTTGAGGGATACTTCCCCCATCGGTTTGCCCGACAGCATGGGTTAGATCAAGGCTGTAAGTTCTCAGTATTCTCTGTGAAATAGCATAGCAGGGCCGCACATTTGAAGAAAGACCAATTGGGAACTCGCCAGGGGACTTGGCTCTCAAGGCACATTCGCACTACTTAGGCCACATGCTTGGAGCCCACCAAGTCAATAAGTATGTGCGGCCCCATTTTGGCAAGACGATAAGGGCAACCGAGGCCCATGAGCTTTGGTGGAGGATCACCAACAAGGGGTACTGGGACATGGAACACCCTTGGAAGGGGGAGGGTGGCTGTTGGAGCCAAGATATAAGGCAGCGGGAAATGGCTATGACCCCTCCCCTAGGCGAAATCTTTACCCTCGGCTTCCCCCATGACTGGCGCGTGATCGAGCGGCCTCACCGGATTATCATGGATGATTCTTTGCCTAGGTTTCTTAATATGGAGGAGAAGAAGGCTACCATGGTGCAACTTGAGACTAAGGTAGTGGCTCCAAGTGAGGAGGTCAGCCTTGTCCCAGTTGCGGTTGTGGTGCTTCCAAAGGGCGAGGTATGGTACCTGGGCTTGAGAGGGTCGAGCTCGATGTGGTCACGACAAGGGCTCAGAGCGAGAGAGGCATAGCCGAGGTATCAGAGCAGCCAGAAGTTGCTCTTGAAGCCCGGGAGCCTGAGGCCTTGGTTGCAGCCGGGGATACTCTTGCTATGATCAATCCTGCTGTATTGCCCCGGCCTGCTTTCAGCAGGCTATCAGGCGTCATTTTTGAGATGCTTCGAATGGGCCTCCAGAAGCTGAAGAAGTTGTCTCTTGAAGCGCGTGGAGCAATGATCCAACAGTTGAGGGGAATCTCATTAGGGAATGTGCCCGAAGTCCATCCTTGCTTTGATAACATTACCAATGTGATGGAGGGATGGAGGAATAAGGCTTTGAAGGCAGAGAAGGCTGCAGTACGCCTAGAGGTCTCATTGTTAGAATCATTGGAGGCTTCCCTAGCACAGAACTGGGAACTGGCACGAGTCCAATTAGAATAGATATAGGCTACCATCTCCCAGATGTCTGCTCTTATCGAGAAGGTTGTAACGTGCAATATCAAGGTGTAGACCTTGAAGGCGAAGATAGTCAAATGAGCACAGGAGCTTGCCAGATTGGAGAGGAGATGATAACTTAGGAGGCCGAAGACAAGGGATTGGGCCAGAAGGTGCTGGACCTCGAGTACTCCTTGGGCGAGCAGCTAGCCTTAGTGGAGCTTCAGGCTGAGTTGGTGGCCGAATTGAGAGTAGGCATCGAGCGAGCGAGACCATGAGTGCAAGGTAAGGGTCAATGATATTATTGATCGTTTTTTACAACATCTTCTTTCTATTTTTTCTCTTTATTGTAAAGAAATGACATTTTTGATGAATGCAGTAGTTCTTTTGCATGTCTGTTATTTTCGTTCTAGTTCTATTTCATTGCTTTTGCTCTTTCATAGCTTGAGATGAAAAAGAATAGCCCACACCATGCTTCATATTATGGTAGCTTGTTGTGGCTTCAATGACCTCGAATGGGGGAGCCGTTGCTTCTTCCACCCTTAGTGTTTGATTGGACAGGGGCTCATAATTCCTGGTTCTCATAATTTGGTGAGCCTGTTCGTGGTAAATACTCCAATCTGAGGGAGCCTTGGCTTCGATTCACGGTGCATTGCATTTGAGCTCGTCATAAGTCTTAGTCTTAAGGACAAACGGCTTCAATGGCTTTGAAGCGATGCGCATAATGTGCAACTAATTTTGGAGGCTACGAACCTCGCTTCTCAACTCTGCTATGGGGTCTTGTTCCTGAGAGCTAGAGGACTGACTCTATCGGCCCATACCTCTTTGGGAGCCTCTAAGAGGTGAAAGACCTTCTCTTGGCTGCTGATAATCCCCTTGTTTCAAGAGCATGGAATTTGGAGTACCCTCTTTGGTGGTTGGTATGAGAATTCTGCTTCTAAAAGAGCAATGGGGACGTGCAAACTATTCTGGTTCGATTAATAGGTAACCCTCGATGTTGGAAGGTCTACCTAAGAGCTTCCTCAGTCTCAAGAGTTACTTCTAACTCATCATTTTGTTCTGGAAATTTAAAAGTTAAGGGGGAAGCTTCATCTTTGGAAGAAGATACCATGACCTCGGAGAGGTGGCAAGGTATACTCGGGTAGATCGGAGTCGAGGGAGGATCTTGCCTTGTCTTTCCTCTTCTTTGAACATGTTCACGATCATTCGCCCTAGACCTCCAATATCATCGTGAGGCGAGGGTCCTGTCTCACTCACAACCTTCCAATCATCATCCTTTGTCTTTCCTGGCACTAGAAGGTCTATGAAATAGTACTTGGCGTAGACATAGTGAGTCTCAGCTACAGGGAACAGTCTTTTGTCAGCATAGACTGTGTGTTGTCTTCCATCTCGGCTGTACTTGAAGCATTGATGGAGCATGGAAAGAACCACCCCTTAATCATGAAGCCAAGGACGATCAAGTAGGACGTTGTAAGAGGTATTGGTGTCCATTACATGGAACTAAGCGTAATCGTTGAGGTCACCGATCTTGAGACGAAGGCACACAATGTCAGCTGACTTCTCTTTAGATTGCTTGAAACCTTGCACAATGATGTGGGTAAGAGTGAGGTCGTTAGATCCTAATCCCAATCGGGTGAGGATCCTTCTTGGGATCAGGTTGACTGCTGACCCACCATCCAACATGATCTGGTTAATAGTGCAGGTGTGCAGTTCAGCATTCACAAAGAGGGGGAGATTGTGGAACTTGCCTCCCAAGTGAAGGTCATCTTCGAAAAAAGAAATTGCCAAGCACCCACTCAGGATGGCTACGTCAACTTCAATGGGTTCCACTTTAGTCTCGTACAGCTTTGGGTTGAAAAGAGCTTGAATCAAAGCCATACGAAAGTCCCTAGGTAACAGG
This sequence comes from Amborella trichopoda, assembly GCF_000471905.2. Next base: position 2,128,172 of record NW_006499364.1, read on the forward strand.
AGGGCATCATAGATACTTAGAAAGGCTAGAAGCTTTCTTAAGTGCCCAATTACGTCATATTTCACTGTGTCCTCATTAGTCTTCTATGTTCCTAATCTAGTCACTGGTGTAGGTGGTAGGGTAGGCTTTGGAATAGGCTTTGGTTGGGTTTTGCTTTGTGACATTGGCTGACTTCGTTGCTCAGCCGGTACGGTCTGGGTTGATGGGGAAGTAATAGGGATGTAGAAGTTTGAGGTTTAAGCTTAGGGAAAAGTGAAGTATCAGGAAATTGAGGACCTTGAGCTTCGAGGTGTGGGTTGTAGCTTCTTTCCCAATCTTAGACTCATTTGCCTCATGTTGGATGGTACTTCCAAGATATGCACCATATGGAAGGCTTCTTTAGAAGAGGAGGTTCATGATGGCTTGGTTTTGGCTCAGGTTGATAGGGCGTTGGCGATTGTCAAGAATCCAACTGTCTGGGCCAACATTCCTTTGAGGCGCTCTTGCTCTGACATGTTGAGACTGGTGCTTTCAAGCTCTCTGTATAGAGCATTGATGTCTAGACACTGTCGAGCTTAAACTGTGGAGAAAATAAAAGAGGAGGGAGGAGAAGAAGAGTTCGAACGTTTTGGACAGCTTTTTATGTCATCGCTGAAATTGGACATTTGCAGGGGGTATTTAAGGTCTTGCCTCGACTTTGACCATTGTGGGGTGCTTTTAGCATCATCACCCATATTGGAGGAATCCCTACCTGCTGGTGATTCAGGCATGTTCGCCTGATTGAACAAAAGGATGAGGTGAACTGCGCCTGAGATGAAGTCTTGCAAGGTCAATAGTGGAGGAAGAGGTCTAAGGAATTCTCCCTCAACTGGTGGCTGACGAAGATGATTCCTTCAGCTGGTGCTTGTTGTCTCCTTTTGGATCCTTAAGGGGGTGTTTGGACTACCCTACCAGGCTGGCGAGTAGTCATATCTTGGTGGACTGCCTCATGCTCTAGGGATTTTAGCCTGCTTCGCCCATAGTATACTTCTTAAGGTTGAGAGGTCAAGGGCTATGAAGGGTTCAGTGTATGCTCTTATGGGACTTTTAGTGTGGCTTCCTCTTGAACTGGAGCGATGGCCTGAAAGCGTTCGGGGAGAACCGCCCAAACGAGGTGGCCTTGCTGGACTTTCTCCACGACTATAGCTTCGAACCTAGAGCACGCTTTGAGTTCGTGGCTCCATACTTGGTGATATGGGCAACAAAGGTTTCCGTGCCCTAGGCAAGACGCCTCGGTTGCCTGGCAGGCTTAAGAGTGACAAGACCCTGTTGGAGCATCACTTCATAAAGAGCCTGCAGAGGATCTTGCTTAGTGTTTTACTGTGCTTGAGTAGGGAGGTTTTCTTGCATAGACGTAAAAGGGACTTGAGGGTGTCCTCCTGGAAGCCGGTACATTCACTAACATCATGGCCTCATACAATGTGATAGGCGCACCAGAGGTTCTCAATTCCTAGAGGCAGGAACTTAGGTTGCCTTGTCGACTTCGACGTGATGTTTCCCTCCTCAAGCATAATAGAAAATAGTGCACGGAGGATAGTGGGTACCTCGTCACCCTCTTGGATTGTCACTATGAGAAGCCTCAGTTGCCCCAAACGCTTTATTTAACTCTTCAAGTTTTATCTGACCCTTGTTAATAAGGGCATTGACAGTGTCGTTGAGATTATATCAGTCATTCATAGGGTGGCATACTCTCATGTGATAGGCACAATACCTCTCATTTGTCTCTTTCCCAACTCGCTGTTAACCTCCGACAGTTGGATCATGTTCTGTTCTAACAGCTATCAAAGCAGTGTAAAAGTCCACTCCTTGTTGAAGGGGTAAACTTTGTTTTGATGCTGGATCCAAAAGTCATTTCGCTTAGAAGTTTTAGGAGGGGGACCTCATTGTAGGACTGCTGCTTGCCTGGGGCCTGAGGCGTCTATGCCTTGGAGAGGTCTAAGGATTGAGGAGCCGCGCGCGTCTGTCACGAGGACAGTTGCACTGTTCACTGCCTTTTGGTTGCCCCAACTGTTGGAGTGAGAATTTGAGTCGGACGGTTGCTATCAAGAGTTTCCATGGTGTTTGAACAATCCCTCAATACGGACTGCCATAAATATGATCTCTGACATGGAGGGTAGATTGGATGCCTCGACTTGTAGGGCGATCTTGGGAAGCATACTCCGTATGCAGGTTTGGACTTCTTCCTTCTCAGTCATGGGAGTGGCATGAAAGGTTGTCTGCTCTCTCCATCAGGCAATGAACTTGTCAACCGGCTCACCAAGGTCATGCATTAGAGTAAGGATCTCGATGGTTTCCACGTTCGTTTGGACTTCGTAGTAGCATTGGTAAAACAACTGCTCCATTTCTTGCCACGTGTGCACCGAATTTGGAGGCAGGCGAGCATACCACTGGAAGGCTGACCCTTTGAGAATCTTGACGAAGGAGAAGTCGTCGTTAGTTGTCGTCTCCCTACAAGCTGCTTGGAAGTGGGCAGTATGCTAGTGAGGGGACATAGTACCATTGAACAGGGAGTGTTTCCCTTTTTGTAGTTTGAGAGAAACGGTACCAGGTCAATGTACGAGGGGTATGGCATCTGGTAGAGAGGCGCCTCCTGCATGCCAAGGACTTTGTTCTTGAGGCTATGGCTCACCATAGAACCTATGTCAGTTTAAGAGAACCTGTGGGAGGCAGAATTGTCTTGAGGGGCCGATGGGGGAGTTTTCCTGGGCACTGTGTCCTCACCAGTCGGGGAATCAGTCTCATGGTGAGAAGAAGGGGACCTGGAGATTTCTAAGCATTCCATCTTCTTGAGGATGTATTGCCCCATTACCTCAAACCTGCTCATCCGCTCTTCCTAAGTGTCATCTGAATCATTGATCACCGTGAAACTGACCATTTATTCTGGAAGGGCAGAGTTAGGTGGCGCAGTGGACTGCCAAAGGTTGACGAGTCAGGTGTGGCAAGTCAGTTTGCAAGGCTCCAGCCTGCCCCAACTGGACACGAGCCTTGTTTGTCGATCTTGTAAGGATCGTTTCTCAATGGTCTTCGGACCGTGGCTTCTAGATAGTGCTGACCGAGAAATACCCTTGGACTCACTCAGGTTCTGGAGTTTGGAGAGGGAAAAAGGGATTACGAGGCAGGAGGTCATCAAGGGTGGTGATCTCAACTGCCTTAGAGGTTTCTTTGGTCAGGATTTGCAAACCCCTCCTTTACCTAATCCTGAGACGGTTGTGGAATTCATTCCAGAATCGAGCCTGAGACTTGTACTGCCCCGCCTTCTTTGAACATGCGAGGGCCGTGTCTATGAGTTGGAGCAAGAAGTGGGGTCCGAGGGAGTTGAAAACCTGGGTTTCTACCTTGGAGGCTGGAGGCCTCTGTCTGTCATCAGGCTGCTGCTCCGAATCCCTTTGTGAGGCCTGGGTGCACGGCTGACTTGAGGCTGGCTCAAGATGGTACTTTTAAGGAAGACCTTGAGTATCAGAGCTCGAGGTGCTTGCCTGACGTCGAAAGAGAGATAGAGGAAGGAGCTAGTTCCTGACTCCGCCTGAGTTTGGATTGGGTAAGAACCTGTAGAGTCAATGCGTTTACACCTTTAGGGTAGCCGTTCAGGTTACATGGGAGTCAACCCGGGCTCCGTCAATTGGTTTGACCTTGGGAGGTCGAGACCTACAAGCTTGTGTCTATGAGGGATAAGGCCAAAGCTCATCTCTCACAGAGTAGAATTGTGTGTGCTGGGAGGAAGGATGGAGTTGTCAACCCTCTTGTGCTCGACCTAGCATAGAAGCACTGCTCCGAGATGTGGAAAGCAAGCGCATGGTGCATGCAAGGCTCGGCCTGAGAAGTCCTAGCCCTAAATGTGAGCTCAAGGCAGTGTGAAGGTCGCCCCGAGGTGCGTCTCGAGTTGATGAACCACAATCCCTTGGGTGTTTTCGGTGTGCGGTAGCAGATGTGCTACCAATGCAAAGGGGCCTGGTGGAAGGTCCACAAGGGCGAGGAAGCGGGGAGTCAGGGACCTTCAAGTCCCCTCTCACTCCAACCCAAGAAAGAACCTGGGAGCCGGATTGTGAGTCGCGACTCAGCAAGAGAGTAGGGAATGAAGCTTCAGTAGTTCACTTCCTTAGGACAGCCACAAGTGCAGGGATAAGGAAGTCCCCGACTCGGATGAATGGTTGAATAACCAAATTGCCATAAAAATTAATGCAGAAAGTAAAAGAGGATACTGGTCAAACAAGAGCAAACTGAATAAAAGGTAGTAAGTAACAGTGGAGTCGCCGAGTTGGTTAGGTGCCTCGATCTCGCCATCTGGATCTAAATGATCAGGCGGCATGTATATCGGGTTTTTAGTGAACTTAGGATTTGAGTTCGCTGTCTTGGAACCTTTTTCAAGAGCAAGGGTAGGTCTACCAACCGATGAGAGAGGAATTTAAGGTGGGTTCGGGACCTACTCGGGCTGGCTCATGTGGGAACCCTCTTAGATCACGTCAAAAATGCCCCTAGCTGCTTAGCTAGTTCCGATCGCCTCCCTTGTCATGTGATCTCCTTGCTTTTCTGCACAACACTTCTATGGTTAATTTGCAAGACAAGTGGGTCGAAGAGACCCACCTTTGTCTTAGGGCACATTGAGAGGTTAAGATGTTGGAGTGGAAGTTTCAAGCAAAGGTCGAAAAGAGAAGAAAACTTGATGAAGGGACGAAACTAGCTTCATAGCTAGATAGCGACTAACTCGGAGTGGTAGTAAGACGGGCATAGTACTCAGGAGCAAGACTATTCAAAACTGAGGCCGATATGGTAGTGTCAGGCTAGGTCAACCCTCAATCCAGTGAGAAGAGGAGAGAATGAAAAGAAGGCCCGAGATGGCAGAGAGATAGGGTTCTGACGCCACCCACGACCGTGGAATAGCAGTGTCACGGCCCTTGGAAGACGCTAGACACTATCAATCGCGACGAGAGGGGAGGCAGGGAACTACGAACGACGCTAGACATTGTCGTTGGCAACATGAGAAGGCAGCGCACCTCTGCACGGGTGGCGATAGCCTCTTATGAATTGCACGGCAATAGCCATTTGTATAGCACGTGGTGATAATTCTCAAGAAGCGCAAGGTGGTAGGCGTGGGACGCAGGGGAAGCGGTGATGAGCACTAAATGCACAAAGGGGGCTCGCAGATGGCGATAGGCACCACGCACATGAAGAAAGCTCGCTGGCGGTGATAAACATTGCCGCGACCTCTCGCAGGCGGTGATAGGCATCGTCGTCTGCAATAGACGAGCAACGGGGGAAAGACCCCTGCGAGTGGCAATGAGTTTCGCTATCTACACTCTTGACTAAGGCGTTGATGACGAGTCTGCGGACGGCGATGAGTAGCACCGTCTGCAAGCCTCATTGGGTGGTAGAGATGGACGAACAAAAGGAGAAGGAGGCTCGTGCATAGCGTTGCCATCACCATGCGTGACCTGTGAGACCATAGGAGAGGCATGCTTGGCACTGCTACTACTATGCATGTCCTCTGAGGGGAGCTCAGATGGAGAATAGGAAGAAGAAAGAGAGGAACAGAGAGAAGAAAGAAAAAGAAGAGAGAGAAGATTTACCTCGAGCTTAAGGGTACCAGTCTAAAAGATTCCCTTACCTTCCAAACGTGACACAACAAAGAGAAGAAAGAGAAACTTTATTAAGTAAAAACTCTCTCTTTGTGTATTATGTGTGTGTGTATTACCTCTTGCGTGCAATGATGGTATGTGGTATATATAGAATTTGCCGCAAACATGGGTGGATGATCAAAAGTAACCCTAATTGCTAAAAATTAAGATTAAATTGAATTAAAAAAAATAGAAAAGAGGGTGCAAAATGACAGATTTTTCCCTTCCTAACAAGTTGTGGAATTTCATATCAGTCCCTATGTTGCCCTAAAACGTGCATGATTATTCATGAACGATCCGGCGTCATTCTGATGCCCAGTTGATCGAAAGATGATTTTTTGCATGTAGGGCTCGGCATGGCGATTGGTTTGATACTAATTTTGAGCCATGGAACGTTTTTTTAAGGTACAATCATGTGACTTGAATTTTGATCAAGTCTTGAAACTTTGGATCGATAGTGTGCTCTTTTCTTGATGTTTTTCTGTGATTTCTTCACTAGATCACATTGAGCATGCCGTTATGATCGTGGGGCAATAAACATAGCTCAATTCCATGCTTGAATGAAGATTTTGCAAATATGGAATTTTAGTCGGAATCTGGAATTCCGGCGACGGAATTGCAGTCGCTTCATCGAATTTGTGTGAATAATCTGACCGTTCAACATGTACAGGGTTCGGGTGGAAGATAACCCAAGACCTTACGTACACGATGGAATTGGTCTCACCTTGATCGGGCTCATGAGTGGCGTGATTTGGTCGCTCGAGTGAGGCATGATGCTCTTGATTTTCCTGTACTTTTTTCGTGGATCAACAAGTTCTCTCTAGCTTTTCTTCACGTTTAGTCATCGTCATCAGGCATGCCACATATCGAAACGCTCGTCTTGATGAGACGAGTACACTCACAAAATTTGGGCTTGACACAACCTTAGATGAGTGAGATATGAGCATCGAAAGTCACTGGTCATAATTGTCCCTTCAATGGTGAGGAGTTCCAGGGTGGCCGCACAAGAATAGTGTGCGGCTCCTCTTGTTTCACTCTTTTGCCTATAACTTCTTCCTGGAGTGTCTGTTTATGATGAAATTTGACCCCTAGGGGATTTCAACCATACCGGATCCAATGGTAGTGGTACTACAATAATTTGAGGAACCAAAAATGTAGCTCTAGTTATAGGGTCCATTTTAGGGTGTTGGAGGCCAATTCTGCTAGAATTGCTTGTCAGTCTGCACTTCCTTAGACATGTTGAAATGCAATGAAACTTGATAACTGTCCTTTGAGGGTCCTTATGAAGACCTTGAATAGTTCTGGGGCTACTCTGAGATGGTTGGAATTTCCACTATTATCTAAGCCTTTATTGAGTGGGGGCCCCTTGTTTGATAAAAAATAGGGTTTGAGCTTTTCTTCTTTCACCTTCCATATCCCTTGAACTTGGTTTATGACAAGTAAAGAGTCACCAATCACTTGTATTTGCTGGATTTTCATTCTCATAGCATTCTCGAGCCCGGTTATCTAGGCTTCATATTCAGCAATGTTATTGGTACATGGGAAATCAATCTGATGGCTGTTGGCATTAAAATCTTCTCAGGTGATCATAGTATGACTCCTATACTTGACCCGTATTCATTCCTTGCATTGTCGAAGTATAACCCCCAAATTGATTCCTCGATTGTGAAGAGGTTTTCATCAAGGAGATCTGTATTGATGGGAGTGCTATCTGGCAGTGCTTGTTCAGCTAAGTGGTCAGCAATGATTTGTCCTTTGATCGATTTTTTAGTGATATATTTGATCTCGAACTTGCTCAATCAAATTCTCCACTTCGTCAAACGTCTGTTGAGGACTGGTCTCTCCAATAGGTACTTGAGTAGGTCTATTTTTAAGATGAGCTTGATTGTATGAGATGAGACATAGTGTCTTAATTTCTGCATAGACCACACAAGTGTTAAGAAATTCTTCTCCACGTTCGTGTATCTTGTCTCATTGTCGACCATGGTTTTGTTGATGTAGTATATTGTTTGTTCTTTTTCATGGTCATCATATTAACCTAAGATTGCCCCAATGGTGCTGTCTTTCACAGATATGTATTGGAATAGGGGTTTGTCTGGATTAAGAGGATTAAGGATGGGAGGTTTGGTGAGGTACTCCTTAATTTGGTCGAACGCCTCTTGGCATTCATAATCCCATATGAATGGGGTATCCTTCTTAAGGAGCCTATTGAACGGCACGCACTTGTCTGCCAGTTGTAAAATAAAACGCCTTATGGCTTGTATGCGACCTTGAAGCCCACAGATTTATCTAATGTTCTGGGGAGGGAGCATTTCAGTGATGTCTCGTATTTTGGATGGGTCTTCCTCAATGCCCTTTTGGCTTATTATAAAGCCTAGTAATTTGCTGGATTCAACTCCAAAGGCACATTTCTATGGAATGAGTTTGAGTTGATGTTTCCGAAGTCTTTTAAAAATAGTTCTCAGGTTGGTGAGATGATCAGACCTGGTCTTCCACTTGACCAAAATGTCTTCGACATAGTCTTCCATGATGGTGTGCATTAAGTCTTGGAAGATGCTAGTCATTGCCTGTTAATAAGTTGCCCCTACATTTTTTATAACGAAGGGCAAGACATAGTAGCAATAGGTTCCCCATTACATTATGAATAAAGTCTTGGTCTGGCCTTCTTCTGCCATGAGGATCTGGTTGTAACCTGAGAAGCCGACCATGAATGACAACATCTCGTGCCCCGCAGCGTTGTCGACCAAGAAATCTATATTTGGTAACGAAAAATTGTCTTTGGGACTTGCCTTGTTGAGGTCTTGGTAGTCGACACACACTCGGATCCTCCCGTCTTTCTTGGGTATGACTACTATGTTGGCCAACCATTCTGAGTAGTCGACGGAGGTAATGAACTTTGCCTTGAGTAGTTTGTCAATTTCTTCCTTAATTTTGAGCTCAAGGTGGGTCTTTTGACGTCAGAGTTTCTTCCTTACAAGCTTGGCTCCTTCGTTGAATATTAGGTCATGTTACAACAATGTGGGATCTACCCCTGACATATCATCATATGACCAGGCGAAGACATCGCGATATTCCTTGAGCAATGAAATCATATTTTCCCAGTCCTCAAGAGATAGGGAGATTCCAATCGTACTTAACCTTGGGTCCTTCTTAGTTCTTAGGTTTACGTCGATTGTCTCTTTGATGATAGTCGTTGGGTCACCGTCGAACCACTTCTTGAATTGTTCAACATGGGAAGTGAATTCCTCAGGTTAAGTTTGATTTCTTCAGCCTCTTGGTTCTCTTGATCTTCATCTTGTTCATCCAATTCGTCGTCTTGGGTATTGTGCACCATTATTGAGCTATCTTGAGTGTTTGCAGTTTTTGAAAACTCATTATTATCCGTCTTACCATGTTTGGAATTTTCAACAGATTTTCAAACATTGCAAGAGGTGTTCCTTATGGAACTCACAAGAAAAATGTTGGGGATTGGACGCGCACAACGGTTAGATGGCCTCCCTATGCCAATCTGTTTTTTGGTACCAAAACTTGAAGGTGCCGCTGGTATGCTTTCAACGATTCTCGAGATAGAGGAGTGATCGACCAATTCCATTCCTAGGTTTGTATCAGTGGATGAGAATGCTTAGCTATGTTAGACCAATTGTGCATACCTTCAAATCCAGGTCACCACAATGGTCTTCAATTCCAAGTTCTTGTGTGTGCTGAGGTGTGGAAGAAGAATTCCCGACCGTTGGGGAATCAAGGATCACATTTGGTCATTTTGAAGGAAGAGCATCGAGAGGATCGAGACTTTGAATGCATCCAGAGACAAAGCCCGGATAGCTTGAAGGCTTCATCCAACTTTGAAATAAGGTGAGAGAACACCCGAGACCTCTTCAATCCCCATTTTCAGTTTTTGCTTAGAGTGATTCAGAAATTGCCCCCATTACGCCTTGTCCTTAGCCTTGGCCTGGTTGGAAGCCTTGGGAGAAGAGTATGTGTCGAACCTCGAGGGACCCAAAGCTGTATTGATGTTGACATTGGATAATGTCATCATCGATGCAAAAGTTTGAAAAATTTGAGAAACAGGGTCGCCGACCTCTAGGCGTAAGGTGGCACAATCTGCTTGCTCGAAGGAAGCGAGTGGGATTTCTCTGAGCACAACCCCTGCGGCTATCTTCCCATTATGCATACTAGAATTGAGAAAAGTAGCACATACCTTCGCGACATCATTTTTAGTAGAAAATTTGAGGTGTTGGTGGAGTGTAGAGGCTACCACGAGGTTTTCATGCAGCAACGGTCTTCCTAGCAGCATGTTGAATGAAGCCGTTATGTCCTAGACATAAAACATTTTCACTTGGATGATAGGACCGTTCTTGAGTGTGAGAGGCAGTATGCCTTCTGCTTATCTCTTGGTCCCGTCGTATGCAGCGATAGTTAGTTGGAATGACTCAAAATCGTCTGGGCTTTTGCCTATCTGCTTCACTGTTTTGATAAGGCATATGTTTAAGGATGCCTCATTATCAACAAGCACTCTTCGTATCTCATATCCTTGCATGAAAATGGTGATGTGCAGAGGTTGGACAAAGCGATTGAAGATGACCGGGATGTCATTGTTTGTGAACACGATCGATGTTGGTGTCATTAGCTGGTTGATCATTCTACACAACTCATCCGGCTGTGGGTTGCTCGGGATGTGTCTTAGAGAGGACCCTTTCGATCTGGGCTCTATGTGCTGGTGAATTGACAAGCTGCACCAAGATGGAGATTTGAGCCTGAATCTTCCCGAGATGATCCATTAGATCATAGGTGGTTGCGGATCCTTGAATTTCTTTATTCGATTCATGATCTGCGATCCCCGCTGGTTTTTGGCTTTTGAGGTGTTTCCCGTTCTTTCATCGAGAGTATCGGCCATCAATTGAATGGGTTTGAACACTCAACCTCTTCAGGTTAGGGAATCAACCTAGCCAGCCTGAAGCTCGACAGGGTCAGCCCTAACAAGAGTAATGAGAGATTTTGGGGTGTTGGCCCCTTGTTTGGAAGATGGTCCTTTTTCGTTGATCCTGACCATATCGATCTCTAGTGTGTCATCTTTGTCATATCGATCCCATTTGGGATGGTTATCAAGGATAGGAGATGAAGGGTTTGCTCTTAGAAGGCTCAAAAGATCTTCTTCAGACTCATGAAAGTGATGATCACTAGCAAATATGAATTGATTAGGATCATCTTCTTCGTTTCCACTCTCAACCATGTGAATGACGACGTTCTCTTTTGAGTTATCTTGAGCTCCCGGCTTTTCTGTCATTGTGATCATATTTTTAGAGAGAGGATTTGTGAAGATACCCATCTTTTGATTAAGCTCTTCGACAGGTTGATTTCTAGGTGCGGCAATGATGTCCCCCCTATTTATCAACCCTTGAATCACCTATTTCAAATACAAGCAGTTTTGAGTATCATGAGTATGGTTTGGTGCCATTTGAACCTTCTGTTCTTATCTGTGACTTGAAATGATGGTTCAGATGGTGGCGAGAAATAAACCATATTTCTAGCCAGGAGTAATTCTAACACCTTTTCTAATGTGTCTTTGAGAGGGGTCAAATTATCCTCTCACCTGTGATTATTATTTTTAGCGTTGGCTCTAGGTTAACCCCTTCGGTTTTGGTTCTGATTGTTATGTTGAGCAGCTGAACCTTGAGCCGATCGGTTAATGACAATCTCATTAACTTGACCGAAAGCATTCCCCTTGTTATTGTTTTGTTCTTATTTTGGGGAGCTGTTATCGGTTTATTATCGAGCTTGGTGTTATGGGGTGTCCCTCTGGTCCTTTCAGGTCGCGTCACTCACTCGATCATGGAGTCAAAGGAGTGGGGGATAATACCTTGGCTGAAGAAGGTCCGGTATTCAGGAGCAACATTCTTTAAGACTATGGAAATTTTGATTGGGTCTGTAAGAGGACATTCTATGACCCACATCGCCGCCTCACAAAATCGACCGATGAAATCCTCGAAGGATTGTCTTAGGTTTTATTTTTTTGCACTGAGCTCGCTCAGGGAGAGAGGTCTTGGTGTCGACCCGCTGTAGTGGGAGACAAATAAGTTGAACATTTCGTCGAGAATGATGTATGGTCGAGCGGACATTGTTCTCTGATGCCAGTTCAAGGCCTTGTCAGTCAATGCTTGTGAAAATATGACCTTCAGTTGGTTAGGCCTATTACATAAATCTTAAACGAAGAGGAGGTACGCGTTGACATGAGCATCTGGATCGCTCTTCCCATTGTAGTTGTTTCTAAATTCTGGGACGACAAATCCCAGGGGAAGAATTTCATGCATGCCCATTCTTACAAGCATATCTTGCATTGCCTTTATGGTGCATTCGTGTTGAGTATTTAGCATGACAGTAGGCCCACCGGTAGGTGGGTTCCCGAGCGTCGATTGATGAGTCGAGACTTGAGGTACATGTTGGTCTACCTAGGTCTGAGATTGATGAGCCATAGTCACCAAGGTGGTTTGATATATTTGTGCCTGAAGGGCGTACTGACCCATAGGTGTCGCCACCGGTTGTGAAAGTTGTACGGTTTGTTGGACCGGATGAACTAGAGCGCCCGATTGAAGAATCGACTGACTCGGTTCTGTTAGAGGTTGACCTATACCATTGAGTTAGTTTAGGATCGACTTGTAAGTTGGAGCATGAACAATGTAAGCTAGGGCAGCTTGGACACCTATTTCTCCTAAGAGTCAGTCTAGATTGACACCTCTGCTTCGTACAGTGTTCAAATCATGAGTTATACTATGGTGGCTTGAGGTTGGGTTAGATCCCCTTGACCTAGGTGGGTCTTAGTTTTGAGGTTGTTGTGCCTCGGGTTTATCTGGGTTCGAGTTACGAGAATTGGTGTTTGATATTGCATGACTCACTCGGCCCCTACTTTGGATTCTTAAAAGGCTCTGTAGGACGACTCCCGGTCGGACCCCCTGACTATTCAAAGTTTTTCATGCGGAGCCGACTTTTTGGGCCACATAGATTTTAGGATTAGGAGTGGACCCTTGAGACTCTACCTCTAATTAATGACCTGGGTGTTGGATAATGGACTAACCTAAATTCTTTCGATAATCTCAAGGGATTGTGAAATATTGGTCCCTAGGTTTGAGCAGGTTAGGCTTAGAGTCAGTCGTGTAACGATCATCATGACATGTTGATTACTTCTGACTTGGTTATAGAATCTTGACTTAAGTAAGATCTAAACTCAATGACTGAGGGCAGACCTAGCTCGACTCTAGGGGCAAAACCTTAACTGAGACCTAGGCTAAGAATAGACTCGAATTTAGACTTGCTAAGCTCAATGGGTTTTAGTTTAGACCTTGAAGTCTAGTCTAGCTCTAAGAGCAACTCTAAGCTTAGACCTACGCTAAAACCTAGACTAAGATCTAGACTAGATAAGTACGAGTCTCGACTTGAACCAAGAGTGGGTCTAGCTTTGGACCAGGGTGTGAGCCTGGTTCGAACTTAGACCGAGCTGGGTGCAAGCCTGGGCTTGGACCCAGAGGGTTCTGATGAACATACAAGGTATGGACCCAGACTGGATCAAGATTGGTTTAGGCACGAGCCCTTGTCTTGGACCAAATGGGGGCCTAGGTTCGGACCTAGGTGTGAACCTGGTCCGAACCTGTGCTTGGCTGGGTATAAGCCTGGACTTGGAACTAGAGAGTTTTAATGATAAAACAAAGTGTGGACCTGGACTGGATCAAGGTTGAATTAGGAACGGGCCTTTAGCTTGGATCAAGAGAGGGACTAAGTTCAGACCGAGGTGTGAACTTGATTTGGACTTAGACTAAGCTGGGTACAAGCATGGACTTGGTGTTTGAACGTATTTTTCATCACCTTGGTCCCTGGTAGGAAGCAGGTCAATACAGCCTACAAAACAATGGAAATTCATGACAATCTTAGACTGCCCCTAGAATGTGTCAAGATCTTCATCAGCACTCCAAAATACCACCTTCCAAGTTTCGTTGCATTTCGACATGTCTAAGGCAATGAACATAAAGGAACAGTTTTCGTAAAAATAGTCATTAGCACCCTGAAACGAACCCTACAGCTAGAAATACATTTTCGGTGTCTCACATCATTATGGGACCACCACCATTAGATACGGCACAGCTGAAAACCCCTATAAGCCAAGTTTCAGCTTAATCAGACACTCCAAAACAAAGATATGAACAAAACATTGAAATAGGATGCGTTGCACACTATTCCCGTGTGGTCTCACTGCACCAAAACACCATTAAAGGTGGTTGTTTTTACAGTCACGAGTAGTTACTTTTGGGGCCCATAACGCATTCGTTCGAAGTCAAATCGCTCCCAAATTTGGTGAGCTTATTTGTCTCATCAAGACGAACAATTCGATATGTGGCATGCCTCGTGACGATTTCCAAGCAGGGAGAAAAGCTAGAGAGAAGTTGCTGATCCATGACGAAGTTGCAGAAAATTCAGCAGTGACATGCCTCGCTCGATAGACCAAATCACGACGCTTACACAACGGATCGATGCGAAAACAAATTCATTGTGTGCGAAAGGTCCAAGCCTATCACTGTCTCGACCCCCTTACATGATGGACGGTCAGATTTCATGTACGAAGCCGACGAAGTAAATAAAATTTCGACCATCAGATTTCAGTTTCTAGTCAAAACTCAAAAGTTGTGAAATCTTCGTTCGAGCTTCAAATCACATTCCGTTTGTTGCTACGCGATCATGACGGCATACACAGTGCACTGTAATGAAGAAATCACATAAAAAAAATTAAGGAACGACCGCACTATTGATCCGAAGTTTTCAAGATTTAAACAAATTTCAAGTCTCGTGATCATGGCTTAAAAACATGATTCATGGCTCGAAGTTTGCAGTAAAACGATCACCATGTCGAGCCCTACATGAAAACAATAATCTTTCGATTAAACATGCATTAGAACACCCTCAGGTCAGCCATGGAAGATCACGCAAGATCTCGGGCAACAGCAAGGACTATTATGAAATTCCACACATTGTTAGGCTGGGGCAAAACACTCCTTTTGCACCCATTTTAAAAAAATTTTAATTCAATTAAATCTTAATTTTCAGCAATTAGGTCTAATTTTGATCAATCCACCCATGTTTGAGCATAATTCTATATAAATAAGCACCGTCTCATTGTAAAAAAAACACCCTTGGCCTTCAGTTGATTATTGGAAGATTCAATTAAAACTTCGATTCATTGCTTGAGCCTGTGAGTACGTCTTGAGGAGAGAGAGGAGAGAAAGGAAAGGGTCGGTACCCTTCAAGTAGGTAACTTTCTCTCTCTTCTCTCTCTTTTCTCTCTCTTCTTCTCTCTCTTTCTCTCTTC
>NW_006499364.1:2152391-2169743 GCF_000471905.2 Amborella trichopoda
TGGAGGGTACCAACCCTTTCATTTTCTCTCCTCTCTCTCTCTCTCTCTCTAAGACATACTCACAAGCTCAAGCAATGAATCGAATCTTTATTGAATCCTTAATGAATGAATCGAGGGTTGAGAGTCCCTTTTACAATGAGTCAGTGCTTGTTTATACAGAATTGTGCCCAAACATGAGTGGATAAATCAAAATTAGACCTAATTTTTGAAAATTAAGATTTAATTTATCTAAAATAATGTCTAACAATGGGTGCAAAAGAACTGTTTTGCCCTTGCCTATCAATGTGTTAAATTCCAGAACAGTCCCTACTGCTGCCCGAGATCTTGCATGATCTTCTATGGCTGACCTGAGGGTGTTATGAGGCCTGTTTAAGCGAAAGATTATTGTTTTCTTATAGGGTTAGGCATGGTGATCGTTTTGATACCAACTTCGAGCCATGAATCATGTTTTTGAGCAATGATCACGAGACCTGAAATTTGTTTGAGTCTTGGAAACTATGGATCGATGATGCGCTCGATCCTTGATTTTTTTTCTATAATTTTTTTGTCGTAGCGTACTAAGCATGTCATCACGCTCGTGTGGCAGTGAACGGAACACGATTTGGTGCTCGAAATAAGATTTTGTAACTTTTGAGTTTTGACCAGAATCTGGAATTCGATGGTCAAAATTTTAGTTAATTTGTCAGCTTTGTGCATGAAATCTGACCGTCCACCACGTGTAGGGTTTGGATCAATGATTGCTCTTGACCTTACACACACAATGGAATCGATTTCACTTTGATTCGTTATGTAAGCATCATGATTTGATCTATCGAGCAAGGTGTGTGGCTGCCAAATTTTTTGTAACTTCATCAGTAATCGGTGACTTCTCTCTAGCTTTTATCCCTGGTCGGATATCGTCTCGGGGAGTGCCACATATTGAATTGTTCATCTTGATGAGACAAATACACTCACCAAATTTGAGAGTGATCCTACTAAGAACGAGTGAGTTATGGGCCCCAAAAATGACTGCCCGTGACTGCAAAATAATCACCTTTAATGGTGTTTTGGTGCAGTGAGGCCACATGGGAATAGTTTGTTGCCGCTCTGTTTCCATGTTTGGCTCATATCATTGTTCTGGAGTTTTTGATTCAGTCGAAACTTGTCCTATAAGGGTTTTTGATCGTGTCGAATCTAATGGTGGTGGTCCCATAGTGATTTGAGACACCAAAAATGTAGTTCCAGTTGTAGGTTCTGTTTTAGGGTGTTAGAGGCCATTTTTCCAAAAATTGTTCCTTTATGTTCATTGCCTTAAACATGTTTGATCGTGATAAAAGTTGGCAGGTGGTTGTTTGGAGTGTTGATGACGATCTTGACTAATTCTGGTGCCATTATGAGACTATTGAGAATTTTCACTGTTTTGTAGGATTTATTGACCTGCTTCCTGCCAAGGATCAAGATGCTGAAAAATACATTCAAGAAGCTTGCCCGGTCGAATGTTGTGCTTCAAAAGAAGTGAGAAGGACAATCATTCAAAATGTTTCCTTTGGATTTTAATTTTTTCCTTCCTAGCCACAAGACCATGTGAACGCCGAGGAGATTCATGTAATGGTGTAACTAGGCTGCTCAGATGTAGGGATGTATTATTCGTGAGTCTGTCAGTGGAGACTTTTGGGGCAGAAGAGAATTTTTGAGGGATCTTGTTGAAGTCCTCAACCTCGCGTGGACTGTTTGTGATTCTGACTCTAAGGATTTTGTACGGACCTCGTCAATCAGAATTAGGCCCATCTAGCAATTGAGTGCCATGGTGAAGGGAATTGTTCCCATTTGGTCTGGTTTCATTGGATTTCTTTGTTAGGCTTTGTTTGCTGCTACACCAGATTTTCTTTTTACTTTCAGAGTACCACTTTAGGTCTCGAATATCGGGTCCAATCCGGGGCATTGTTAACCGGTCCTAAAGGTCTGGGCCTGTCGGCTAGGCGAGTTGAACTCTTTGGCATGTTCTCCCCTTGCTTTGTTAATTTCTTGCCTTTTTAGTGTTTGTTTGTAGAGTGTGTTTTGTGACCTCGTGAGAATAATGTTATTCCTCATGAGACTTGTCTTGCCGTCTTGACGAGTCTTTTATCTTTCAAGTCATTTTTGCAGCTGGACTCAGAATGTAAGATTCTTTTCCTTGAAGCTCATATTTTTTGGTCCCTGGTTTTATGCTAGAAGGGATTTTCTTCCTTTGAGTGCAGGTTGAAGCGGCCTGTTGAGATGAGTGCTGCATCAACCTATTTATTGGTCCAAGCATCCTTTGCAAATTTTTGCTTGAACATGGGGAGAGGCGCTGTGGAGACGGTTTTCACCAACTTCTTTTTATTTGGGGCTCTTTTACCCATGATCTTCGGCCATTTCCACCCTTTTTGTCCATTTTTACTCACGAAGCCCTTCCGGGTTTTTACTGGGCCCGATTTTGTTTCATTCATGAAACTCTTTTACTAATAGTTTTGTGACCATGCCCGTCCGACATTTTTACTCATAGTTTCCCTTGTTCAGGTCTACATCATGTCGGTTATTCTTTTTTTTCTTTTTTCTTTGTGAACGTGTGTTTAAGGTCACGCCTCCGGGACCTGTGCGAAACAGTTTAACGTCAAGCGACCTGGACATGCACTGTGGTTTAAGGTCATACAGCTGAACCGTAATGGTGATGGATGGCAGTCTATGAAGGCCATGGAATGAGTATGGTGGTGGTTTAGCTCACTTGGGGAGATGACTCGAGGCTACTAATGAGAGATGGACGATGTATGAAATGTGAGTGGATGATGGTTACCCACTAACTTACGACGAGTATGGATGGCGGGATGGCTTGCCATTTTGTGAGCATGGGTAAGACTCATTGGGGAGTGATGTAGGATGATGAAAGGAATGAACTTACTGGGTAAGTAATGAAGGTGGTGCGCGCACACTAACAGGTAGTTTACAGACGGCGTACTTGAAAGTGCACAAAAAGGTGTGTGCGTGTATGTGGTGGCGAGTTTATGGTCATGCCTTTGGGACCTGCGAGAAGCAGTTTATCATCATGCCAGCAGGACGTGTACTATGGTTTATGATCATACAGCTAGGCCTGGTTATGCAATTTAGAGTCATACAACTAGGCCCATGCAGTTCAAAGTCGTGCAACTTGACCTCTACTACAGTTTAAGGTCATATAGTTCGGACCATGGTGTTGAGCCTTTTATCATCAAGCAGCTAGGACATGTATTATGGTTTAAGGCCATACCGATGGACCTTAGTTATGCAGTCTAAAGTCGTACAACTAAGACCATGTAGTTTAAGGTCGTGCAACTAGACCTCCGCTACAGTTTAAGGTCATATAGTTCAGACCATGGTGCTGAGCAGTTTAGGGTCGTACAGGATGGACCATGGTGCTGAGCAGTTAGGGTCATGCAGTATGGACCGAGGCTGAGCAGTTTAGAGTCATGCAGTATGGACTGAGGCTGAGTAATTTAGGGTCATGCAGTATGGATCGCAGCTGGGCAGTTTTAGGGTCATGCAGTATAGACCGAGGCTGACCAGTTTTAGGGTCATGCAGTATGGATCGAGGCTGAGCAGTTTAGGGTCATACAGTATGGGCCGCCACTATAGTTTAAGGTCATATAGTTTGGACCGAGGAGTTTAGGGTCGTGCATCTAGGCCATTCTATAGGTCGCCATGTAGGTGGAGCTTCATAGGGAATAGGTCTGAGATGGTAATCTGGCTCTCTGGGGATAAAATCACTAAGACTATTCACAAACTAAGGGCTCAGATGGAAATGGTGGCCAAATGATGGATGACCAGCAGATGTGGACCTCGTTGTGGTTTGAAGGGCGGTAAGCATATTCTCTGGGTCAAAGATGAGTCTCTACAACAGGTAACCTGACTCTCTGGGGGTAAGGTAGCTTAGTGTTAAGCTGACCCACATGGGATTGTGAATGACCCGTGGTATTATCTGAAGCCAACCAACGCAGAGTTAACCAGCGTTGGGGTCATTTTGGACACACACTCGGCACTAAGTCAATCGGTGCTAAGGTCGTATTTGAAAACACACCCGGCACTAAGTCTATTGGCATTAGGGTTGTATTTGGAAACACACCCAATGCCAAGTCAACCGACACTAAGGTTATATTTGGAAACACACTCGACGTTAAGTCAACCGATGCTAGCGTTGATTGGAAACACACCGAGCGCTAAGTCAACCGGTGCTAAGGTCGTATTTAAAAACACACCCGATGTAAAGTCAACCAGCGCTAAGGTTGTATTTTGGAAACACACTCAACGCTAAGTCAACCGACGCTGGGGTTGTTTGGAAATACAGCTGGCGCTAAGTCACCCGACGTTGAGTTTGTTTGGAAATTTATCCGGTGCTGTGTTAACCGGCACAGGGGATGGAATGATGAGAGTTACCTTGGGCCTTGTGTCGAAGCCCGATCCTGCTCATTATCGCTTGGCTTCTCTTGGATGCAACTGGTATTCCGAGTTTGTGAAGGGCTTTTGAGGGCAGTGTAGTCAATATCAGGGGGTAAAACCCCGTTTCCCTTATTTTTCACCAAAAGTAAAAACTTAGCCAAGTTTTCTGTAACAGTGAGGAGAGAGTGCTTGTTGAAGTTTCAAGCGAGCAGTGGAATATCAGCAACAATCTCTGCAGGGAAGGTTCTTCTTCAGGCAGCAGGATTCCGGCTTGGGTTTTGTAGAGATGACTTTCGGCGTGCGGCCTTTGCCCAAAATTTGGCGAAGTTGCAGAGAGAGTAGCAGGGAAAGGAGAGTCCTCTGGGAATTTTTCCGCGAAAGGGTAAGATTTTTGGCTATCATTTTCCCTTATGGTAGGGGTTTCTCGGAGGATGTGGTAGTTGTCCGACACCACTAGTGGTATTGCAGAAGTTTTTGGGCACTTTCAAGAGATTTTTCAGGGTTATCTCCACTTTTCGACCTTGTTAGTGGTGTCGCAGAGTTTTCTCGATGAGGTTCTAATGAAGTCGAGGCCAAAAAAATAGACGAGAAGGTTTTCCTATGAGTTTCCAGCCATGTGGCAGAAGTTTCGGTGGAAGACGAATGGTCACCAGAGGTGGGCTGCACGATCGTAGGAGGTGGACCATCGTGGGGGAAGGCATACAAATGCTGGAGTTGAACCGTCATGGGGGAAGGCGTGCGACTGTTGGAGGTTAACCATCACAAGGAAGGCGTACTGTTGCTAGAGGTGAACTGTCGTCCTTGGAAAGTATACAGTTATCAATCGCTCATGTGTGAGGCGGCACCGAAGGACGTGGCGACGGTTGTCAATCGGCACAATTGAATTCGAGGTGTCACGACTAGGATTCGTGGAACATGTGAGGGATTTGCTCTCAGCCAACGCTAGCCTTTGAAAAACTCAACCGGCCCTGGGGTGTTGACAATCTGAACTGGTGCTGAGTGCTGAAAGATTCATCCGACACTCAACTGGTGCTAGGCATTGAGAAGCTCGATCGACGCTTAGTGTTCGACTGACTCACCCGACACTAATCGTTAACATGTTACCGACACTAGGCATTGAGGTACTCACCCGACGCTAAGTGTTTGAGAGGCTCAATCGGTGCTGAGTGTTGGACAAACTCAACCGGAGCTATTCCAGTGCCTTAGCTACTTTTTAGCAGTGAACCATTAAGTCCTTTGTAATGGCTGGCTCTTCTTAGCAATTTTTCGATGTGAAGAGGCTCCCAAGGGAAGGAGAAATCGGCGCCTGTGATTTTATGGGTGAAGTTTTATCATGGGGCGAACCCATTTGGCTGATGCAGCCACTGTACTTTCTAGAGTGGCCTCGTAGCGTTCTTTCATTACTAACCCCATATGCTTTGATGTGTGGAAGGGCAATGATGGAAATTTCTGTATTGAAGAAGGGATGACACGTCTTCACTGTATGCATCAGAATATAGCTTCCGGGGAGAACTTGCCCTCCTTGGGGAAGCGGATGGTCGAGGTGAAGAGTTTACTGAGGTGGTCGGCAAAAGCCCTCCGGATTCATGGGAGCACAATGCCCGAAGGGATATGCTTCCTGGACTGCCAAGGTATTGGTTTCGTATGGAAGCGTTCTCAAGCGTGGTTCACTATTAACAGCGGTCCAGTGTTCGGCCATCTACTACGACGGTTGTTCTAACACAATAAAGGTATTGCTGGAGACGTGGAGCCATATGAGCAATACTTGGCTTCGTGGTCATGGCGAGGTGGGAATCTCTTTACTGGATCTTCACTTTATTGGAGTTCTTCTGATGCTCAGGGCTATGTATGATGAATTTGTGCCCTCAAACTCAGTCACCTTTGGTAGTGTTAACTTAAGGGGTGAAGAGCCGTCGGCCAGTCTTCCAAAGATCTTTGAGGCCTATCAGTCGATTGTAGGAGGATCTACCAATGGCAAGGTCACCTTTACAGAATGGGTGAAGTTCTTTTGTGGGGATTATCTTGAGGGCGGTCAGGGTACTCCGAAGGGGATAGGGATGGCAGTTGTAAAAGAAACACCTCCCATATAGCAACTTAAGACCAGCGATGACCGTGTCTTCTTGGCTTCTTACTTGGCCCTGTTCTTGATTAAGTTTGTGCTTCCTAGCTGGGGGGATGGCATTCGTCCAAGGGTATTATATGTGGCCTGTGACATGGCCAGAGGGCGTGTGTATGCCCTCGCTTAGCCAGCCCTATGCAACATATACCATGGCTTGGGGACCATCTCTCGTGGCAAATCCTATAAGGGCAAAGAGGGAGTGAATGGCATCGTAGGAGGAGAAGCTTTTCCTGGAGACTTTAAACCTCCATTCCCTATGCATTACGTGTACGGGTGGCTAGGGGCTTATTTCCCTGACACCTATGTCAAGCATCAGCGCTCCCTTCTTGATGAGGATCGCGAACTAGAGGGCTATCTTCCATACCCCAAGGGAGGCTTGGGGTCTTTTTTGAAATGATTCTTTGCACATGAGATGGGTCCCTTTTCCGGTCGGAAGCTTCACCGACCGTGCTTTCATTGATAAGAAGGAATTGGATGGTGCCCCAACAATGATTAAGGAACTCATGTTTATGCTGAGCATCAGAGGGGGAGTCTTACCTTATTGAACTCCACACAGTGCTCGGCTAGAGGGGTATTTCCCCCACCGCTTTGCCCATCAGCACGGGCTTGACCAAGGCTGGCCCTTCTTGATATTCTTCAAAAAGTGCCGGAGTATGGTGTATAAGGGGGGGCAAAAGAGTTTGGAACTTTTCGAGAGTGTTGGCTGCCTGAGCATAAACGGACTACTTGATTTATGTGTCTTGAAATGACAGAGACCAGCAAGGATGTGCTACCTCACTTCGGTAGGAGTGATCGAACCACCAAGGCATATGTGAACTGGTTGAGAATCCCCAGTATGGGCTATTGGAAGATGGATCACCCTTGGAAAGGAGTGAATGGTATCTGGCCCCAGGACACCCGGCAAAGGAGGCTGGCAGATGCTCCTTCTCTCGATGTGGTGTTTTCCTTGAATTACCCCTCCAACTGGCGGGCTTTGGGGCTTCCCTGCGAGATAGCAGCTGATGAGGTCTCGCCAGAATTCCTTGCAATGAAGACAATAATTGGGAGTGTCTTCGATAATCACAGCTCGATGTTTGAATGGGATGAGGAGCAACAAGTCCCTGATTACGAGAAGCATCCACCATAGGACCTGAATGCCCTAATCGGGAGCGATCCCCACAACAAATTGATAGGAAGGTCTTTTCAAGGAGGTGGATCTAAGGCGGCAGCTTCTACTCAAGCAGGGGGAAAGAAAGGAGCTCTACTGCTGTGGTCACCTGTGCAGTGTCTTTAGCTAGTGGGTAGATTCGGAGGCAGAAAAGAGACAGGCTTCCTGTGGTGTCAAAAACATGAGGTAGGCCTTCCTTTTCTGATCTTTTAAGAATTCTTCTAGTATTACCTTTTGTTCTTTCTGAATCATCTTCTGCTTTTGCTAAAATGCTTTCTTTTTCTTTAGAAACCGAGGTAGAGGACTGTAACAGCTCTGAGCCTATTTGCATTACTTCTAATCGGGAGGGACTCCAGATCTTAGGGAGACACCCTTGAGTCAAGAGGTAATTCCTGAGTCTGAGGCTGCTCAGGTGCAGACTAAGGAGGATGAAAGCCCTGAAGAAACTGCTCCCAATAGGGGCTCTGGTGGAGACTGAGGATGAAATTCTTGAAGAACTGCTCTTGATATGTCGATGTGGCCTCCATTCACTAGGAGTTTAGTTCCTCGACTGAGGTAAGGGCTATGGCTCGAGGAGAATAGCCTGAAGTTGATAACTTGCCTGAGCACCAAGAGGTTGTCACTCCTGTGGCCCCAAGTCATGAAGATGAGGGGACTGAGCTCTTTGTGGCCAAGGTTCTGGCTGTTGAAGGCGAGGGCCATGTGGAGGAAGCCACTGCCAGGGATGAGTCAGCTGGCAAAGGCCAAAGTGCAGAGACAATTCTTGTACTTGATGATGCTGAGGTGACATCTCAGGAGTGTGAGGAGCAAGGGGAACATGTTCCTCTACAGTCTGTTGGGGTAGAAGTTAAGGTCCCCAAAAGGGAGGGTCCAGACAGCGAGGCTACCATTGAAGAGCCCATGTGGATTGAGGTCAGGGCTGTCCATGAGCCCGAAGGGGAAGAAGCTCTCGGCTTTGCCCTTGTTTCAAAGGAGCCAGTGGCTTATATGGCTATCTCTTCAACAAGCTTGGTCCTTGAAGTCGAGGTGTCTTCCGTAATGGTGGCCTTAGGAGCACCGTCCAACCCTGTTTTTTGTGGTGTTTCTATCATGATTGAAGGGATACTTAGAGCATGCCTTCAGGGCTTGAGGGAGCTGCCTTTCAATGAGATGGGAGAAGGTTTGGCCAAGCTGAGGGATTTTGTTAGGACTACTGCAGTTGGAACGACGTCCGAGGTGTTTTCCCATTTTGGTGCAACCCTAAATGAGTTGGAGAGGTGGCGAATGAGAGTGCTTCATCATGAGGAAGAAGCCAGAAGGTGAGCCTCCTTGGAAGAGCTGATCTTGCACAATCGTGAGAAGATATATGCTTGTATTGAGAAGAAAGCCTTGATAGCTGGCCGCCAGCAAGACCTCAAGAAAGAGGACAAGGGAGCTTCAAGAGAATGATCGAAGTTAGAAAGGCAATGCTAATACTCAAAGAAAGAATTCACGGGCCTCAAGACTAAGATGGCTCAAAGGAAGGCCATGGAGGCCTCTTTGGTTGTAAATTTGTCCGAACTCATAGGCACAATTGAGTTGGTAACTGTGGTTATGATAGTGGCGACTCTAATAGTGGCGGAGTTGAAGGCACGTGTTGAAGGCATCAATACTTCTGCTGAAGCGCACAGCGCAGAGATTAATAAGTTTATTGATCGTTTCTGAACATGCCATTCCCCTTCTTTTTTTTGTCTTAGCACTTGTAAAAGTTTTGACTGATGAATAAAGTGCTTCTCTTTTTAATTGACTTTACTGAATGGTTTCATTCTCTCTTTACTTTTACTGCGCTTCATGTGATTCTTTTGATTGCTGCTCAACACTCTCCTCGTCCCAAGAGACTAATATCGTAGGCCTTGTTTAGCCCATGGTAGACTACCGCGGGTCGGATAGCTTCGAAATAGGGAGGAGTCATTTATTTTTCTCCTTTCAATGTCTGGTTGGCCAAGGGCTCATAATTCATTTTCCTCATGATTTGGTGAGCCTGATTTCTATAGATAGTCCAATCAGGAGGGTCTTTGGCCTCCATTAGTAGCACGTTTTCTTCAAGCTCATCATAGCTTTTAGTCTTGGGTACGAAATCTTTGAGATGCTTTGAAGCGGTATTCATGACCTTGAATTGACTCTAAAGACTCTGGACTTCGATCCTCAAGTCTGCAAGAGGATCCTGCCCTTGAGGGGGAGGAAGTTGCCCTTCGGTGAACTTCTCTCGAGAGAGGTCAGGGAGAAGTAAAACTTTTCGCTAGATAACGGTTTGAGGAACATCCTCTATACTTATAGCAACTGGTATTTGAAAAACGTTTCTTGGCGGTTGTTGCACTGCTTCGACTTTCAAGAGTGCAATGGGGATACACAGGACTTTCTGATGGTCCGGCGTATAGGTGATCCTTGGAGTTGGGAATTCTACCCCCATGGCTTGCTCGATATGAGAAATGACTTCTAGTTCATTTTCTAGCCAAGGTGGCTCGGAACTAGGGCTAGAAAGTGAAGACTCTTTTTCAAAGGAAGGAGGAGTTTCTTGAGGGATGATGGTTGAGATGTTGGAATGAATAGTAATATGGGGTAAAATTCTGTCATGCCTTTCTTCCTCCTTGAACATATTGACTAACGTCCTCCCAACATCCTCAACATCTTCATGAGACAAAGATGTTATCTTGCTTGTAGCCTCGTGACCTTCATCACTCATCTTCTAAGGCGACGCCAGATCTGTGAAATAATATTTTGCACCTGCATAGTGAGTTTTGGCCACAGGGAATGGTCTTTTGTCATCATAGACTGTATGCTGTCTCCCATCTTAGCTACTTGAAACATTGGTGCAATGTAGATGGAACCACCCCCTTATCATGGAGTCACGGCCGACCGAGGAGAATATCATAAGAAGTGTCAGTGTCGATTACATGAAATTGGGCATTATCGTTCAGCTTACTGATATTAAAACAAAGGCATATCGTGCTAGATGGCTTCTCTCCCGAATGGTTAAACCCCTAAACTATGATGTGGGTCAGGGTAAGATCTTCGGACCCCAACCATAATCGAGTAAGGATCCTTCTTGGAATGAGGTTGACTGTCGACCCTCCATCTAACATGATTCGATTGATGGGGCATGCATGTAATTCGCCAGCAACAAAGAGAGGGCAATTATGAAACATTTCCCCTAATTGCATATTGTCCTCTAAAAAGGTGATTGGTATACATCCTTGTAGAATTGCTAGGTCTACCTCGATCGGTTCTAACACTTCTGGGTTAAAGAGAGCTTGAACCAAAGCCATCCGGTAATCCTTTGAAAGCATGAGGGCATCGTAGATGTTGAGAAGGGCAAGGAGCTTCCGTAGATGCCCTATCACAACATATTTCGCCTTCTCTTGGCCAAGGCCTTATGCTCCTGGTCCTACAACTGATTTGGTAGGCATATTAGGTTGAGGAGCAAGTTTGGGTAAAGGGGGTTTATTTTGGCTGGCTAGCTGACTTGATTGCACAACGGGCTTGGTTTGAGTAATGAAAGTTTGAGGTTTTAGAAGAGACTGAGTGTATGGGATAAAAAGGGTCCCATGAAATTAGAGGGTAGGGGCATTGTTTAAAGTATTGGGCTTAAGAAGAAGTTTAGGGAGCTGTAAGATAGGCAGACTAGTCTTTGGATTAAGGGGCAGTGCCAGACTGGGGTAGTTCAAGGTGCCTGATTTCTGCGGTGGTGGCTACAACGTCTTCCCTTATCTGAGATTTATGTTCCCTGTGGTAGGTATTGCTACTGAAATTTGCACCATGTGGTAAGCTCCCTGAGAATAGAAGCTTTTCCTTCTTGACTCTCTCAATATCTGCTCGAGGTCAAGCTCAGGGGGCCACTGGGGTTTCTTTGGCTTCAACTTCTTATGCTTCTTTGTGGTAGGTAGTTCTGCCTTAGCTTTAGCTGCCAGGGCATAAGCAACTGTTAAGAATCCTGCTTCCTGAACCAGGGTCTTTCTCAATCGTTTTCGATGCGTCCTACTTATATTAATTCCTTTGAATTCCCGGTCGAGAGCCTCGAAGTCTCGACACCTCAAGGTCGTACCTACAGGAGAAATAGACAAGGAAAAATGAGATGCAAAAGAAGGAGGGGCAAGGTTAGAAGGTGGGGTACTTTTTAGGTTGTTCCCCTCATCAGACTGATCAAAAAGCTTTTTACATCATCACCATGACTGGACGGTTGCAGGGGGTCTTTTAGGTCTTTCCCTTCCTGAGACTATTGGGGAATGCTTTTAATGTCATCACCCTCATCGGACGTGTGCAGGGGGTCCTTTAAGTCTTTCCCTTGCTTAGACCGTTGGGGAGTGATTTTAACATCGTCACCTTCATTGGACGTGTGCAAAGTATATTTTAGGTCTTTCCTTTGCTTAGACCGTTGAAGAGTGCTCTCAACGTCGTAACCCTCATGGACATGTGCAAGGGGTCTTTTAGGTCTTTCCCTTGCTTAGACCATTGGGGAATGCTTTTAATGTCGTCACCCTCATTGGACGTGTGCAGGGGTTCTTTCTCAATAGCTTCCGCTGCATCCTACTTATATTGATTCCTTCTAATTCTTGATCGTACCTGAAGTAGACACAAGAGAGAGAATGAGAAGCAAGAGAAGAAGGTGTAGAAGGGTTAGAAAGTGGGGGACTTTTAGGGTCATTCTCCTCATCAGACTGATTTGGGTTGCTTTTTACATCATCACCAAGATTGGACGGTTGCAGGGGGTCGTTTAGGTCTTTCCCTTGCTTAGACTGTTGGGGAGTCTTTTAACGTCGTCACCCTCAATGGACGTGTGCAGGGGGTCTTTGAGGTTTTTCCGTGCTTTTAACGTCCTCACCCTCATTGGACGTGTGCTAAGTGGAAGATGGTACGGGGACGTCTTCTTGACAGGATGAAGAAGGAAAAAGGATCGTGCCACGGATGAAGTCAAGAAAAGTTAGCAACGGAGGAAGGAGCTTGAGAAATTCTTGCTCGACTGTGGGTTGAGCGGTCTTGTTTGTTTGGCGAGCAGCCCTTGAGGCCCATCTCTTTCTGATTTTCTGAGGTAATATTTGATTTGTCTCACTGGGTTCGCGATCAGCGCTGGCTTGGTGAACTGCTTCTAGCCTCAAAGACTTGAGTCTGCTTCAGCCATGGTAGATCATCCATGGTTGGAAAGTCGAGGGTTCTACAGAGTCTGAATCATTGATCGGAAGGTCTTGCCTTTTGAGATCTTCTTGCCCCGAGGAAGTGATTTGGGGATCACTTATGGGGAGGTTGTAAAATTCTTGACACTCCCGCATCTTCTGCGGGAATATATCAAGGAAAGTTGTGCATTGTAACAAATAAATACCTCTTATATGATGGAATGGGCACCAATGATCTTCAGGCCCTTCTTGAAGCATTATAATGAAGAGGGCGTAGAGGATACCTGTCATTTCGTCCTCCTCTTGAATGATTATGGCATGGGAGGCCTCAGCAGCCCCAAAGGCCTTCTTTAAATCTTCAAGGTTTATCTGACCTTTCAGAATCAGAGCCTCAATGATATCCTTCAGCGTGTAGCAGTCATCTGTGGGATGATTGATCCTTCGATGGTAGGTACAATAATTTGCCTGATTGTCAAGGCCAGATCACTCAGGGGACCTGGTTTCTGGAAGCTGGATCATATTATGCTCCAATAATAACTGAAACAACACATAGAACCATTCCTTCTTGAAGGGATAGACCTTATTCTTACGCCTATTGAAATAATCACTCTAATAAAAGTTGGCTGGTGGAGGTATCTGATTATACGACTATTGCTGCTTGCCAGCTTGGGGTGTTACCTTCATCGAGCTTACCTCTTTAGAGAGGTCCAAAGTTTGGGAGGGAGTCTTCTTTGAATCAGTGACCATGATGTCAGCACTAATTACCCCTTTCTATTGGCTGGCCCGTGTGTTATTCCAAGAACCACCATCGCCCCAGTTGTTCGCTGAACTTGTAGATGGTTGTCGTGCCCCACCATGATGGCATGATAAACTTTCTATGCAAACTGATTTAGAGATCAACTCTAACATGGAGGTCAGATTGGAGGACTCGACAAGTAGAGCGATTTCAGGTCGCGTGTTCCACATGCAAGTCTGGACTGCTTCCTTCTCAGGCATAGGATTAGGATGGAGGGACGCTAAGTTTCTCCATCTTGATATGAACTAATCTACGGGATCATTAGGGTCTTGAGTCAAGGTAAGAAGCTCGATGGTTTGAACTTCTCTCTCGACCTCATAGAAGCGCTGATAGAACAGTTTCTCCATCTCCTCCCATGTATGTACCATGGAGGAAGACGAGAATACCATTGGAATATTGGGCCATCAAGGGTCTCAAAGAATTGGCGGAGAAGAAGTCTCCCGTCAGCTGTTGTTTTACGACATGCTACCTAAAAGTGGGCGATATGCTGGTTTGGAGAGGTGGTTCCGCCGAATAGAGGAAGCGTCCCTTTCTTATAGTCATGAACGAGACCTGATCAATATAGGAAGGATATTATCTTTTATAAGGAGTCAGACCCTGTATGCCCGAAATTTGTCTAGTCTTTAGGCTATGGGTGACCATAGTCTCAATATTTGACTGAGAAATCGGATGAGGGACATAATTGTCCTTTGTGGTAGACAGAGGAGGCTGCCGTAGAGGCACACCATCAAAGTGATGGGAATTGGCCCCATGGTTAGCCGACTGGCGTGTAGTGTCAATACGATAGATCTTCTCCCTCATCGTGTGCACCATGTCCTCAAACTTGTTCATACGATCCTCTTGCGCATCACCGTGCTTGCTTACAACCATTACGGTGACCGTTTCTCTAAGGAGGTCAACGTTAGTGGCAGCTGAAGGCTTGCGGGCTTGACAAGTCGTACATGGTAGGTAAGATAGTAAGGGGTCAGCATACCCTGACTGAACTCGACTTTTGTACGCATATCGCGTTTGGACGAGTTCTCGACGATCTTAAGACCGTGGCTGGGGAGCCAGTTCACGACGGTCTTGGGACCGTGGTTGAGGAGCCAATTCTCGATGGTCTTGTTACCATGTTTGTTTAGTGGTTGGGTCTTCTTCTACGACAGTAACCACAGCATAGGGCTCAATGAGCTCTTCTTCAGGCTTCATCGTCTAAAGGGGGAAGAAGGGATTCAAGTGCAGAGGGTCGTCAAAATTAGTTGTTTTGACTGCCTTGGTCACCTCCCTAGTCAAAGTTCTCATACCTCTCTTGAATTAGCTTTGAGGTTTTGATGGACCTCTCGCCAAAACTGCGATCTAGGTTGCGGTTGGTCAACTCTTCTTGCTCAGGAGAGAGTTGTCTCCATCAATTGTGGCAATGGCTGAGGGCTATGAACTAGAGTCATCTTGGGCCAAGGAGGATGAAGGACTCGATCTTCCATGAGGTCCATGCTTCGAGCTCTCTTATGAGCTTCAAAGACATGATCAAAGTGTTGGGGCTGGCTTAGGATTGTACTCTTGGGGAAAACCTTTGAGTACTAAGGCGGAAGGTGCTTGCTCGATGAAGGAGGAGCAAGCAGGAGCAGGGTCGACTCATGATGAGGCCTGAGTCAAGGAAGAGGGGACGTTTGAGATGGAGACGCGTGTGTGCCCCTTGAAGAAGGATTACAGGAGATCTGAGGGCAACCCGGGCTCATGTAAGTGATTTGGCCTTAGGGGGTTGAGAACTATGAGCATGTGTTTGTATGAGAACAGGTACAGGCCTGGCCCTTACAGGGTGCGCTTGTGTGTGCATAGGAGGAGGACGAGAACGTCATTTCATGTGTACTTGGGTTAGCGCAATAACAACGTTGCCCAGAGCAGTGAGATGCACATGAGTGGTGTGCGCAGGATTTGGCCTTGGAAGGTTCGATCTTGAACACGGTTTCGAGGCAACATAAGGGTTGCCCCGAAGTATGACTCGAGTGGGCTCGTGTTTGTGAGGGGTGGAGATCATAAGGTATCTACCTCGATGTGTTGAGCCTCTAGTGATAGAAACCAATGGTGTAAGAATGTGTGGGGTAGCCTTATGGCGACCCACAAGAGCAATGGCAACTTTCTTGTCTTTTGCAGAGAGGAACTGGGCAACCTTCCGGCGTACCTCAGGAACTCGACTGATAAGTGACTTGCCGGTGGCTGGGTGCATGCTGTGGGGGGCAACATAAGTACCGCCTATGTAAGGTGCCTTGGTGGAGTTTCCACCAGAGCGAAGAGATGGGGAGTGAGGGAACTTCAAGTCCCTCCTCAGACCGGTCCTAGTTAAGACCTGGGAGCTAGACTTCGCTCAAGAGGATGGTCAGGAACGAAGTCGAAGGACCTTGCTCCCGAAGGACACTCTCAAATAAGGGGATAAGAAAATCCTCAATCCGAATAAATGGGTTACAGAACCCAGCACCATAAGTGAATATGAAAAGAGAACGAAATCAGATAAAGAAGAAACTAGCCAAACAAGAACGATCTGATTAAGGGGTAGTAAGTCCCCAGTGGATCAGACCTCACCCTTTTCCTCTTTGATGATCATGCGCAAGCATGCATATTAAAAAAGAAGAAAGAAAGACGGGGAGGGGGGGAGAGTGGAGAATTCGACCAAGCAAGAAGATCAGAGCAGTGACTAGGCTAGGGGATAATTGGCATAACGTGGTAGCGAAACGGCTCGATAAGTGAGACAAGCTCACGGGATGGCTACTAGACGCTATGATGGTCGGTTTGTTGTGGCAGTAAAGCGAGCCAAGAGAACTTAGTGCAACAACATTATGGCTAGACGATAGGACCGTCATGAGATGCTAACCTTAATCCCTCTTAGTAGAACGAAAGAGTAACCGCAGAATGATTAGAGAGAAGAAGGGGATAGACGGAAGGAGAGATAAGAAGGAAGAGAGGAGGGAGGAGAAGGAAGAGGAGATGCAGTCGGCACTAGACATTGCCGATTATTTCAGAAGATGGAAGAGAGAAGAAGAAGTCGACGCTAGGCTTCACCATTTGTGTCAGAAGAGAAGAGAGAAAGAGAACAAATTGGTGCTAAGTCTTGCCAACTGATAGAAGAAAAGGGAGAAAACCAGTCGGTGCTAGGTCTCGCCGATTGACAGAAGAGGAAAGAGAAGATAAACCAGCACCAAGTCTCACCGACTGATAGAAGAAGAGAGAGAAAATCAACAAGCAATAAGTCTCACCGACTGATAGAAGGGAGACAAGAGACCAACCGACACTAAGTCTCCTTGAGAGAAAACCAATAGGCGGTAGGTCTCGTCGACTGATAGAAGAGAGAGAAGACCAACCGGTGCCAAGTCTCGTCGCTGATAGAAGAAGAGAGAGAAAACCAACAGGCATTGAGTCTCACCAATGGATAAAAGAAGAGAGAAAAAACCATTCGATGTTAGGTCTCACTGGTTGATAGAAGAAGAGAGAGAAAACCAATTGGTGCCAAGTCTCACCGACTGATAGAAGAAAAGAGAGAAAACCAACCGGCGCTAAGCCTCGCCTGTTGAAAGAAGAAGATAGAGAAGACCAACCGGAGCTAAGTCTCGCCAGTTGACAGAAGAAGATAGAGAGGACCAACTGGCACTAGGTCTAGCCAGTTGATAGAAGAAGAAAAAGAGAAGCGAGAGAAAGAGAGGAGAGAGAAGAGAGAAAGATTAAAGAGAGAGAAAGAGAAAAGAGAGAAGAGAGAGAAGAGAGAGAGAGAGAGAGAGAGAGAGAGAGA
>NW_006499364.1:2170466-2191035 GCF_000471905.2 Amborella trichopoda
AGAGAGAGAGAGAGAGAGAGAGAGAGAGAGAGAGAGAGAGAGAGAGAGAGAGAGAGAGAGAGAGAGAGAGAGAGATGAGAGAGAGAGAGAGAGAAGAGAGAGAAAGAGAGAATGGGAGAAAGAGAGAGAGAAGAAAAAGGAGAGAGAAGAGAGAGGGAGGAGAAAGAAAGTTACCTTCCTGAAGGGCACCGACCCTTTCCTTCCCTCTCCTCTCTCTCTCTTCAAGGCGTACTCATAGGCTCAAGCAATGAATCAAAATTTTATTGAATCCTCAAAGAATGAATCGAGCGTTGAGAGTCCCTTTTATAATGGGCAGTGCTTGTTTATATAGAATGGTGCTTAGACATGGGTGGATTGATCAAAATTAGACCTAATTGTTGAAAGTTAAGATTTAATTGAATTAAAATAAATTCTAAAATGGGTGCAAAATGACTGTTTTGCCCCTACCTGACAATGTGTGGAATTTTAGAACAGCTCCTGTTGCTGCTCGAGATCTTGCGTGATCTTTCATGGCTGGCCCGAGGGTGTTCTAATACCTGTTTAATCAAAAGTTTGTTGTTTTCTTGTAGGGCTCAGTGTGCCAATCATTTTGATACCAACTTCGAGCCATGAATCATGTTTTTGAGCCATGAACACGAGACTTGAAATTTGTTTGAGTCTTCGAGCCATGAATCATGTTTTCGATGATGTGCTCGTTCCTTGATGTTTTCCTATAATTTTTTCATTGTAGCTTACTGAGCATGCCGTCACGATCGCGTGGCAACGAACGGAACTCGATTTGGAGCCTGAACGAAGATTTCTCAACTTTTGAGTTTCGACCAGAATCTGGAATCCGACGGTTGGAATTTCAATTACATTATCGGCTTCGTGCATGAAATCTGGCTGTCCATCATGTGCGGTGTTCGGACAAATGATAGCCCTGTACCTTATACACACAATGGAATCCGTTTCGAGAGCGTCGTGATTTGGTCTATCGAGCGAGGCGTGTCGCTGCTGAATTTTCTACAACTTGTTCACGGATGGATGACTTCTCTCTAGCTTTTCTCCCTGGTCAGACATCATCTCGGGGTGTGCCACATATCGAATTGTTCGTCTTGATGACACTAATACACTCACCAAATTTGGGAGCTATTTGATTTTGAACGAGTGAGTTATGAGCCCCGAAAGTGAATACTTGTGACTGTAAAATAGTCACCTTTAATGGTGTTCTGGTGCACTGAGGCCACACGGAATAGTGTGCGACCTCTCTTGTTTCAATATTTTGCTCATATATTTGTTCTGGAATTTCTGATTAAGTCGAAACTTGGCCTATAGAGGTTTTTGACCGTGCCAGATCTAATGACGGTGGTCCAACACTGATTTGAGACACCAAAATACAGTTCCAGTAGTAGGGTCTGTTTCAAAGTGCTAGAGGCCATTTTTTCGAAAACAATTCCTTTGTGTTCACTATATTAGGCATGTTTGATCGTGATGAAACTTGGCAAGGGTTGGAGTGTTGATGACGATCTTGACCAATTATGGTGCAATTCTGAGACTGTTAGGAATTGTCACAGGTTTTGTAGGCTTTATTGACCTGCTTCCTACCAGAGACCAAGGTGCTGAAAAATACATTCAAACAATTACATAACAAAACATTAATAATAAAATAATAATACATAAAAATAATATAAATTATTGATAAATCTCATAAGAATATAATAATATACTAAATATTATTATAAATTGTAACAATAGCAACAACAACAATAATAAACCAAATAATAATACAACGAAAACAACAACTGGAGTTGTTGTTGTTGTTTTTATTTTTATTGTTGTTGTTTTATTGTTGTTTTTGTTGTTGCTGATTTTGTTGTTCTTTGTTTTTATTTTTATTGTTGTTGTTGTTGTCGTTATTAAAATGATATAGGGAAATTTACAAGCATATCCTCCCTTAAAAAATTTCTTTATTATGTTCATATCTATTTTTCATTTTTCTTTTTAAAATAACTAAATTACCCTAACTTTGGATATTCAAGATCTAAAGTTTAACTTTGTATAATAGTTAACAACAAACTTCAGAGTTTCAAATTCGCGAAGTTTAAAAATATATATATATATATGATCTTCAAGGTCCGAGGTTTAGGGTTTATGTATTAGTTAAAAAAAAAAAACACTTCGAAAGAAATGAAAACTTTGGACCTTGAATGTCTAAAGGTTAGGCTTTCATATTAGTTCAATTTTTTTTTTTTCACAAAATTTAAACTTTAGACCTTCAAAATCAGAACTTTGTTTTTAAGTATTAACTGTTTTATTTATTTATTTATTATTACTAATACTGCTACAACTATACCATCTTGATATATTATTGATTTGATTATAATATAACCATTCATTTTATTATAATATAATATCATATGTAATACAATACGCCATTTTTATTTATTTACTTAATTATGAATATATATGATATATTATTCAATAATTAGATAATAATAATGTTGAGAATACCTACCACTAGATAAACATATATTCATGAATTCACCAATCAACACAACAAATAATAAAAGTCACCCCATTAAATTACTAGAAATAATTTGTTGAGAACTCCACCACGGTCAGCCCTAAGCCCAAGCAGAGGAGGAGGGTTGTATTAGGTTGGCAGATAGTGTAAAACTTTACATCTTTTTATGAATTCTAAAAATTTGAGAATCCAAGAGAATGGGGAGATTGAGGAAGATGTTCACATAAAATTAGGACTGGGTGGATGAAGTTGAGATGTGCATTTGGAGTTTTATGAGATTGCTATATACCGATGAAACTGAAGGGAAAGTTTTATAGGATAGCTAGAAGACCTGTCATGCTTTATGAGACAGAATGTTGAGCGGTTAAGAAACAACATATCCATGGGATGAGTCTAATTGAGATGAGGGTGCAGAGACAGATGTGTCATGACCCCACCCTCTGCCCCTCCCCCCCTGTCGTTCTCGCAGAAGGCGATAGAGTGCGGGTCCATGATTCAGAGATAGCGAACGACACTCATGTCAGAGTGCGCTCATCTCTTATAACAGGCGGTAATCAAAGAAAACCATGAAAAAGGAAAACTCTAAACGCAACCATACTAGAACTGGGCAAGATAAAACTGAAACACATATTTATACAAGTACAACTTAGAGTATTACAATCGTTCCGGTCACCAAAGGCCCAAAAACAGCAAATACATATCTCCAACATAAACAAGAACATGGCCCACGGCCAACAAACACATACAATCGAAAGGGTCTCCTTGGCAGGTGTAGGTCTTCGACCACCAAAACGATCACCCAGCCGGTTGTTCTTAACCTGTGGCTTCTACTCTACAAGGACAGAAACTAAAGGAATGAGCTATAAAGCCCAGTAAGTAGAATCAAATGCCATGTTTCACTACTATATCTAGCAAGGAGTCATGAGTAATTCTTTTCAGAGATAGGAAATAATAATCACACAGACATTATAGAAAACACTTATCTATCTGATATGATCAGCACAAGTATCATAACGAATCACAAATGCTATAAATTTGAACCAAATACCATTGTGTATCAATATCAACATGTATATTAACCAACTCACTCTCTAGGTCACCTACTCCCGATGTAGAGGCCTTATTCATTAGGCCAAGCCAATCCCATTGCTTATGACCTCTACCATCACTCAAGAGGGAAGACAATGACAAGTAGGTGACTCACTTCGTATTGTCCTCACACATACACACACTCCCCAGTGTGCTTTGGGATTTTCGATAGGTGATGGCCTTGCAAGACACTACTCCCTACGCTACCTTGGCTAAGAGTGTTACACCTTCTGGGTGTCAATCACTATGAATGGGGGAGCGACCACCCATCATCATCTACCCGACTCCCGTCCTATCATTGGGCAAGCTGAAGAGGTCACGAGTAGGCAGTACAATATACTCAAAGCATGCCGACAAGTCACATATCACTGTATGGTCATGCAGTACGCTCAAAGAATGCCAATCAGTCTCATATCACGGTGTGGTCATTTAATATGCTCAAAGCATGCCAATCAATCTCATATCATGGTATGGTCATGCAATTCGCTCAAAGCATATCAATCAATCACATATCACAATATTACATATCACAATATGGTCATGCAATTCGCTCAAAGCATATCAATCAATCACATATCACAATATTACATATCACAATATGGTCATGCAATAGGCTCAAAGCATGTCAATTAGTCACAACAAGACACACATCATACAAAGCATTTCTCAACATCATGCACATTCATTTTCACATTGCACTTATCACTTGCACTTATCATATGCACTCATCATTTCATCACATACTACAATTGGATAATCTATCATATTTGTAGTCTGCTACATCTGAGTCAGGCATATTCAATATGCACTCACTCATTCATTAGCATACATGGCTTTCATAAACATGCCTCATGAGCATTCGTTGTTTTACAAGCAGTAGCATTCACTATTTCATTTGAATTCAACCATGCATAGTCAATGATTTCATGAGTACATTCCATTTCACATCATAGGTATGTCTTATTTCAATCATACTTATACTTAGTAGAGTATTCACTGATCTTTCATTTAGAATTGATTTGGTGCTAAATCAGGGGCGTTTTGGTCGACTAATTAACCATTACAACAAAATGGAAAGATTTTGAAATTTTCTACATTTATAACAGTGACAATTCTCTAGAAAAATGAATGCCGTAAAATCATAGAAAATCTCGACATGCCTTCAAAACAAATTTCATACTAGACACACGTATCTTTAAAATGGAGGTAGTTTGAAAGCATGTAGACTTCATTTGGTTGGTCAAAATCTCATGCCACTAGAGGTCAATTCTGATGAATTCAGCTGACAGTGTCATATCCCTCCTCATGAAGGCATAACTTTCAATCTACAAGAAATTTTGAAATAATTTCAACAAGAAACATTTAGTACACACAGATATTTCAAATGGCAGTGATTTGGGAGCATTCGGGCTCCGTTTGGTTAGTCAAAACATGTGACAACAGAGGTAACAGTTGTGAAATCCAGTGAAATCTGCTAACAGTGACATATTTGTACACTTTGAAGCATAACTCATCATTTATGAAGAATTTGGACAAGGTTAAAACATAAACATCATAATAGGCACATGTATTAATCAAATGGAAGTGACTTGGGAGCATTTGGATGTCATTTGCTGGTCAAAAGTGCATTTCAAAGACATGCATTTTTCTGGAATTTCACAGCATAAACATGACACACTACCAAAAACACTTTGTAGCCTCCAATTCACGAGGAATCACAATATGAAACCTTCTCACCTAAAACTATAATCACTTAAATATCATCTCACAAATCTTTTAGGGCCAACAAGAGGGATTTAGTTGCCCAAGGTGTCATGCAATGAAGGCCCCAATTTCTAGGAAAATAGGGCCCCCCTACTAGCATAAGTTTTGCAATATACAGCCACATGCCCATGATAATTTCGTTAAAAATATGTCTAGAACATCATGCATTACACATTCATGCTCATATTCACAATCACAGGACAAGTGGCATGTGTGGCAGCATACAACTGGCAGGTGGCAATCTTGTTCATGCACAGCAGTGACATGCATGGCACTACACACACGGTGCTACAGACACGACGCTACACACACGGCGTTACACGCATGGCGCTACACACATGGTGTTACACGCATGATGTTATCCCATTTGCCCCATCTTACTATCAATTGTGTAAATCTATTCTTCTTCTTACACCCGCGGCGTTACCCCTCTCTTCAAGAGTGGTGTTACCCCTTCTCTCTCTTCATACAAATTGTTACCCCTTCCCTCTCTACATGCATAGTGTTGCACCTTCTCTCTCTACATGCATAACAGTAGAGCCTGCTACTTACCGCTGCGCGTGCTCATTTCATTGTTGTGTGCGTCTCTTCATCTCATTGTTGCAGTCGTCACAAGATGAGTGGCAAGACAAAAAATGATAAAAGTCGTAATGTGCACATTCAAGGGAACTTAGAGGTGTCTCTTCCAAGCAATAAGACGCGGGAATGTAGACTTAGATGGGATGGTCATGTGTAGTATAAACCTAATACAATACCAGTTAGGAGGGGCTATTTCGTTCAAGTGGAAGACTGGAAAAGGGCAAAGGAAAGACCCAAAAGGATATAGATGGAAGTAGCTAGAAGATATATGGTGACTTATTCTGAATGAGGGTATCACATTTGATAAAGCAGATTGGCGTATCAAGCAGGTTGGCGTATCAAGCTTCATGTAGCCAACTCCAAATAGTTAGGATAAGTATAACTAATATAGCATATAACAATATTAAAATTATAAAATAATATTAAAATATTATATAATTAGTAGAAGAATAATAAATATAAATGTTTTATTATTGATCTTATTTAATCACAATATTATTACTACTAAATATTGCATAACAAAACATTAATAATATTATTATAATAAATAAAAATAACATGAATTATTGATAAATATCATAATAATATAATAATGTGCTAAATATTATTGCATGTTACAAACAACAACAACAACAATAATAAATAAATAATACGAATAACAATTTGTTGATAAGTAATGCAGTATATATAATATTAAAATAATATATAATTATTATAAAAATAATAAATATTAATATTTTTATGATTAACATTATTGTTTCACAATATTATTACTATTAATTATTACATATCAAAGAATTAATACTTTATAATAGATAAAAATAACATATATTATTGATGTATATCATAATAATATGATAATACAACAAATATTATTATATGTTGTCAACAATAGTAATAACAATAATAATAAATAATAATAATAATAATAAAACAACAACAACTACCACATTGTTGTTGTTGATGTGGTCGTCATCGCTGTCATCAAAATGACATAAAGAAGTTTACGTGCATATCCTCTCTTAAAAACTTTTGTTATTATGTTCATACACATTCTTTTTATATTTCGGTTCAAAACAACCAAATTGCCCCCAGTTTGTATCCGCAAGATTAGAAGTTTACATTTATGTAATAGTTAACAACAAACTTCAAACCATAAAGTCGCGACTTCATTGGTTTTTGTTTTTGACCTTTAAAGTTTGAGGTCCAAGTTCTAT
Organism: Amborella trichopoda; assembly: GCF_000471905.2. The sequence continues at coordinate 2,177,619 of NW_006499364.1, forward strand.
ATATTAATTAAAAAAAACACACACACGCACACTCTGAAAAAAACTTAACTTCTTGTTGGGTTTTTGTGCCATTAAAGGCCTTATGAGATCAAGTAATTAATTTTTTATATAATGGAACAAAGAACTCCAGTGGGAGTATAGTCTAGAGGAACTGAGATTGGCAAATATTGTTTGTTGAGACATATATTAGGCTTGACTTAGTCCAAACAAGTTTAAAAACCCTAAATACCTGGGCGTTGACCACAACCGATAAGGGTTAGTAAGGTTATCTCTTAATGAGGTTGGAGTTGCCCCGCTAGTGAGACAAGGGAATGTATGACCCATGTGTGTGATTGGTGGGCCTGTAAGGGCGAGGGAAAAAGCCTCATCTTAAACCATCACACGACATTGTTGTACGTCATTTTTGACGACCTACATCCTTGACACAAATAAGAAGAGAGTCAGTTTCAACCTAGTCCTACTGGTGCCCAAGACATCGTCAGATTAAGGGAACACCGTAGAATAAGCCTAACACTAGGTAACCTTAGAAAAAACTACTATCACATCACAAAGAGACCTTAAAATTACAGCCCTATTCTACGAACTTCAAAACAGTACCAGACCACCACCGCTGCATTCAGAACGTGGAAAAACCCCTAAAGACCAAATTTGGGCTAATCGGACCTCCCAAGAACATTATGGACCCAAATTACCTCGAAAGGGTAAAGTCATACACTATTGCGGTGAGGCCTCACCAAAACCAATCCCCAATCATGGAGATCGTAATCTTCACCTCTTGGGATGACCTGCAAACACCAACACGTCATTAGATTAAAGTCGGATCAAGCTCAAATTCAGACACAAGATAGGTCTCGATGACTCGATCATTTTGACATATGGCACGTTCCATGACATGACCCAGAATCAAAGTTTTTCTAGAGAGAAGATGATCTCTAAGTCATGGAAATCAGAGCTTTTGAAGAAAAAAGGGATCTCGAACTTCGTGAAGTAATATACTCGAGAACGGTACATCAGATCGTTGAAAATATAGGGCCGATGGGACCGTATCATGAAGGACTACAAACTGGTATAACTGTTATATTCAATCCAAGGTCGGAGAAACCGCAAATTCCAACGAAGAAGAAAATAAGATCGCTTTGTCACCGGAATCCCCTTTTCCAACGATCTCCTGAAAATAGAAAGTACTTCAAGTGAGGACCAAAACAGATAAAAATTGATGCAAAACGACTGTGGAAGTCTCCTATTTAATCATCAATTAAAATAACGACTCGAAACACCATAGATTGCGTTGCAGCGAAGGCCAAAAGTTCGTGACCTTGCCCGGTTTCCACCGCAAAGGAAAGAGTTCTTCGCAAGATAATCAAAAGACGCCTAAATCTTCAGATCAAACAAGCATCAAGAAAACGATGATTGATGGTCTAAAACACTGTCATCACCATCTGAAAAAGCTTCCAAGATCTGGTAATGGCGAAAGGCCCATTAGAAAGGGATGGTTTTGTCATTAGTATGAAAGATTTAATGGCCATTTGGTCTTTATTCCTAAATTCAAGATTTTATTGTAATTTCTTTTAATTCTAATTAGGTTTAGTTTTGAGCATCCACCCCTGTTTTGTGGATCCTCTATAAATATAAACCTATGGCAATTGTAAAAGGGCCGAATTTCAATAATGAAATAGAGGCATCATTCTTGTTTCCACTTGTCTTTTTTCTCCTCGCCCTTAGATCTAACACCAAAGAGAGAAATTTTTTTAGAAAACGAAGCTAGCCCTAGCCCTCGCTAGCCGCGTGGCTCTAAACCCTCTCTCCCCCTTCTTTCTTTCATCTCTCTTTGCTTGTTACTTGCCCCGTGTAGCAACCCGTGCCGGCAGAGAAGGCATGACCACGTCTTTCTCCCATTACATCTCTAGCATAGACGCAGCAAACCTATGGTAACATATAGTACCTTGCTATCCGACATACGCTCGACCCAATACCTCTCGGAGTCAACCAAAGGTTTTCAACCCTCAGATCATCGCTTTAACTTCCTCTCCATACAGTCGAGTTTAGAGTTGTGAGAGATGCATACGCTCTCTCCCTCAGTTACTCGAGAGGAGTCTTCTAGAGCCGATAAGTCAAGAGGGTTCTAATCCTTTGATTTCTTTGATCACCCGAGCGTACAACATTTTGCGTTGAGAGGGGAATCTTTATCACCTCTCTCCCTTATCTATTCCTTTCCTTTTCCAGCCCTCGTTCAAAGAGAGCCACTATAGAGGAGTACAACCAAGACCATATTGTAGTTTCCAATGAGAGAGAATAAAGCAGTGAGTTGAAAAGCCTGAGGAGAGTCCGTGTCTAAACTGTAATGGCAGATAGCCAGAGAGCTTCGTAATTGTTCTAAGAGGGCATACTGCTCAGGTGTGTCCTGAACTTGAGAACGATGAGGTAAGCGTCAAAACGTCACCTGTCGTAAAATCTCTCTTTGTTGGTTCCTACACGCACGTAGGAGAGAACACATGCAACGCGTGTGAACCCTCCGCAGTTGTTTAAGAGAGGATTTTTCCCGCCATCCACTCAAAGAAAAATCAAGTCCGACCAAGCATGTACACATGATAGCTATATTAGGAAGCACATCACCATGGAGGGAAATTTATGTACATGTGTGAGAGATAACCCCCATATGCACTATATGCATTGTATGTGGATAGGTTTATATGACCTTGAACATGTACCTAAGGGAGAATCTTTAATCCATAGACTAGGATTTGACAGCCCAATTATGAACACCTGTGATGGATTGTGGGTCATGGAAACTATTGGATTAGTTTGAAAAAGTGGGTGTAGATTATAGTACCTGTTAGAAGATGAAATGTTTTAATAATTTTGATATTCCGTAACATAGTTGGACAAAATCACGTCAAATTGATTTAGAATTAATTAATTTTACTTGAAATGAATTTTAAATTGATAAAATGAATTTTTAGAAATCTCTAGGCATTTTATTTAGAAAAAGTTTATATAGAGTCTAGGCTCTAAACAATTAAATTAGAGCCTACCTCAAAAATTTCACTAGAAAAAGTTGTTTTTCTGCCCAAATATCCTCAAATTGATCATCTCAACATCATGATACATGGACATGAGAAAAAAATGGATTTCAAGTTTTGGAAATAGTGCATCTTGTAACGCCATCAATTTTTAAGATTTTCATGTTTTCATATATCTGCTCAATCTACACTATGTTTGAAGCTTTAAATTTTATAATTAAAGATCAAAATATATTTTAAGGCTATCACAAATATTTCCAATATTGAAACCACATTTCTTGACACTATTTGAAGGTGGGCTTTACTTTGATTGTTTAGAGCCTCGGCTCAATACAAACTGCACCCATTTTATTTTCTTAAAATGGATTTATAAATAGTCAAAAAACAAATTTTCAATATTTAATAAATCAAAGAGAAAATAAAATAGGAATCATTTTCTAAAACTCATTTTTTTTTTTAATTATTATTTTTTTTATAAATAGTAAAACACATGAGGGTCCATTGTGGTCCATGACCCCCAATATATAACAAGCAACAAAATGCCAATCTAGTCTGCTACCTAGGGATCAACGCCCAGCTGGGCAGTGATCCTAGAGTGAGGCATGAGGTACCACGTGGCAGCCTTATGGCTAGTCGGATGCCACGTGACCCTACCAGGTCAGGACTAAAGTTGAATATGAGTCCAACAATTTGAAAACCCTCATTTTTTTAGCAAATAAAATTCCAAAATATTATCTAAAATTTACATTAACTATTGAAATTATTTTTTAGCAATTATTAGTTTTTTCTCGTCATTATAAAATCTGTCAAAAGGTATAGTGAGATCTCAGGCTAATAATTATAGGCATCGGAGTACTCCATTGTGCTAGTCTCGAATGATGTTTCGTTGAGTCTCAGACCGACCCAATAGACCTATGTTCCACATTCTAAAGCAGGGACACGTAATTGGCCATATTAAAACCACTGAGTAAGAACATCCGATCATTCGGCTCTCAATCGATTACAAGAGTACCCCTGTGGGACATGATCTAACTCAATTACAAGGGTCCTCTCAAAGCACATGTGCACTGGCTCTTTCAAACTCGGATGACGCATTTTGAAGAGTGGCTTCTCGTACAAAATGAAAAATGTACATGCCATGCAATGTTCTTGCGTAAGGATACAGACTTATGTCCCATACGTCTTGACCATTCTATATAGGGCGAATACTCAATAAGTATTCAGGTTCTATTTTTTCGTTTGAATTCTCTAAGCCCTCGCCGATTGCAGCTAAATATGAGGCTATCCTATAAAATCTTGACTAGGAGGTGACCCTCACACCTCCTTGAGAAATTACTTTCTCAACAAGTGAACTCTCGATGCCTCATTCGTACTCAGGGTAAAAGAATCTGGGCTCCATTTTGCAAGACACTAAGATTTCAATCTCTCAATCACTCCCACTGCATGAGAGACTATTAGAATTTAGGCCTTGATGGGCCAATTTCCAACAATCTCCCACTTGGCCTTTTGAGGCTTGAACTCTATATCTCTCTCAATAAATCAAAGCATGCATACTCATCCATGGATTTATCATTCACTAGCAATAGAAAAAGTAATAACAACTATGTCAACCTCCTTAAACTCATCCTATGCACATGTCTCACAAAATCATTTGCCCCCAAGTGTTTAGTTGATGGATCTGCATGCATAGCCTCAGATGGAATGTAACCAACTTCTACTTCACCAGCTACTATCTCTTCTCTTACTTTATGTTATTGAGCTTTAATGTGCCTTGACTTGCTGTGGAAGCTTGGTTCAACTGCCACTGTTATTGTAGCTTGATTGTCACATATGATTCTAATAGTTCCATATTTTAGAGGGTTGAAGTTAAGATGATTCAAAAACTTCTTAACCCAAATGGCTTCTAAATTTGCGGAACTTAAAGCCATATACTCGGCTTCCTTGGTAGATATGGCTACATTAACTTGCTTCTTGGTGTGCCATGAAATGAAACCACCCCCATAAAGAAATAGATACTTCAAAGTGGATCTCGAGTCATCTGGGTCTCCTCGATAGTCGGAGTCTATGTATCCTAAAACTTTAAGCTCTCTCATATTGCCATAGGTTAATCCATAATCAAATGTTCCTTTCAAATACCTCATGATTCTTTTCACGGCTTTCTAATGTTTTAAACAAGGAATACTTTGGAATCGACCAATCAAGCTTTGAGAAAAAGCTAAATTAGATCTAGTTCCCATGGTTAAGTACGTTAGTGATCCTACGGCACTCCGATAAGGGATCCTTTCCATCTCATTTTTCTCAAGATCATTGTTTGGTTTCATATTGACATTTAATTTTCCTCTCCTTTCCATAGGTGTATCTATAGGCTTGGATTCACTCATACCAAATCTCTTAAGAACTTTCTTGCAATATGTAGATTGAGATAATTGAATAGTGCGGGCTGCTCTATCTCTTATAATGTGAATCCTTAACATATACAATGCCTCTCCCATATCTTTCATATCAAAATTACTTGATAACATTGCCTTTGTGTCCATTATATGGTCTAGGGTGCTACTAGCTATTAGAATGTCATCCACATATAAAGTCATGAAAGTCATGTCAGTCCGACTGGTCTTATGGTATACATAATGGTCATTCACATTTGGTTTGAATCCATATCTAATCAGGGTTTGGTGGAACTTGAGGAACCATCTTCTTGAAGATTGTTTGACCCCATAAAGTGATTTGTTAAGTTTATACTTAAAATTTTCCTTTCCTTTCACAACAAAACACCCTCGGGTTGGTTCATGTATATATCCTCTTCTAGGCCACCATTTAAGAAGGAGGGTGTCACATCCATTTGATGAAATTCTAGGTCAAGGTAGGCTGCTATAGATATGATCATTCTAATTGAAGGCATTTCAGCAATAGATGAATAGGTGTCAAAATAATCTACCCCTTCCTTTTGAGTAAAACCTTTTACTACAAGTCTTACCTTGTATTTTTTAATACACCCTTTGGAGTTAAGTTTCTTTTTTAATATCCACTTACATCCAATGGATCTAACTTTAGGTGGTAATCGGACTAACTTCTATACATGAGTCTTTATGATTGAATTTATCTCATCTTGCATGGCTTCCTTCCATAAGTTATGATCCGGACAAAACATATCACGTAGGTAAGAATAAGGTTCATCATCGGTTCTTAACTAATCCTCTCATAGTCTTCCTCAAGGTAAGTGAAAAAGGTAGGTGGTCTCCTTATTCACTCACTTCACCTAAGTGAGATAGTTTCAATTTCTTTGTTAGGCAGAAGCTTATGGAAGTCTACTCTCTTTTGGGTTGATTCTCTCTCAAGGAATTCATTTTCAAGGAAATGGGCATCAAGGCTTTTAATCACATTATAATTCAAGAGGTTATAAAACCTAAATCCTTCTCATGACTTGGGGATCCTATAAAAACACAATTTATGGTTTTAGGATCAATTTTAGACCAATTTTGAGATGGAATGAGAACACGGGCTGAACATCCCAAAGCTTGAGATTCTTTATTGAGGGAGGTCGGCCCATGAAGAGTTAGTAAGGAGTTGATTGAACTACTTTAGTGGAGTCCTATTAAGGACATATGTGGCGGCTACAATCGCCTTCCCCCAAAACTCTAATCCAAGATTAGCGGTACTCATCATACTTTGCACCATCTCAACTAGGATCATGTTCTTTCTCTCACCAACCCCATTTTGTTTGGGTGAGTAAGACATGGTGGTTTGATGGACAATATCATATTGGATACATAGATCTTAGAAGACTTGAGAGTTGTATTCCCCACCCCTATCTGATTTATAGTTTTTGATGGTTCGACCTAGTTGGTTTTCAACTTCCGCTTTATATTATTGGAATTTGGTTATGGCCTGAATTTTGTTTCTCGTGAGATAGGTGTGACTAAAATGAAAATAGCCATCAATGAATGTTATGAAATATCACATTTGCCATAGGTTTACACACATCTAAGTGGATTAATTCTAAAAGACTAGAGACCCTTTTGACCTTTTGGTGGGACTTCTTTACCATCTTTCCTTTAAGGCAAGCCTCGCATCTATTATGATAATCGATATTTATTTTATTAAGTAATCCTTCTTTCATCATAATATGCATTTCTAGATGGATTAATGTGACTTAACCTTAAATGTCATTAAGTAAAATTTTGTAAATCATCACCCAAGTAAGAAAACTCTTTTTTCATTGTAATTTCATAAATCCCTTGAACCAAGTGGGCTACAAACACAAGGTCTCCATTAATAAAGTCATCATGCACATAGACCTTCTCTTCCTTGAACAAGAGCGCAAACCCACCTTTACTCATCTTTGGAAACCGAGATGAGATTTTTCCTCATCCTGAGTGCATGAAGGTGTCCTTAAACATGAGAGTCTCACCATTAGTAAGCCCCAACAGATAGTCCTCTTTTTCTAAGACCTTTTCCATTTGAATTCCACTCATATAAAGATTATGGGTGTCGGGTTTTACATCATAAAACCTTCTAAAGCCCTTCGTAGAATTTGGCACATGGATAGTAGCCCCCTAGTCAAGAACCCACACATCCGCCTCCTCATTAGCAATCAAAGTCTCATGGACCAGCAAACTCTCGCTTTCTTTGGTCCTCCACCGGTATTATCTTGAGGCTTACTGGTATTGATCTTAGGAACAAAATGAGGGTTTTATGGGGGAGGAGGATACTTACAAACCTTTTGGGTATGCTCATATTTCTTGCATTTAAATCATTGCACATTCGAATAATCTTGGCTTGAGGGTCAAACTGACCTCCCACCTACCATCATTGGTGTCAGTGGTGGTTTAGGCCTAAAATGCATGGGGCTAGCATGGTTTAGTGGGTAGGCACGGGTTTTAGGAGGGTCAAACTTTCCCTTCCCTTTCTATTTGCCTTTTCCCTTTCTTTTCTTGTTCTTAGCATTATCACTCCCACTCACTCCCACATTACATGTATTCACCATAGAAGAGTTTGGAAGAGAAGAAGAGATAGGAGTAATGAGTAAGGGAGTAGAAGGAGACGAGGGTTGGTGAGATTTTACCATATGGACCATGGAAGATGGTCCATCCATTGTCATCCTTCTTTGCTCTTCCCCTTCCATGAAAAATGCAATCTCTTCTAATGTTGTAAGTGCATCTTTGGCCATCAAATTGGCCACAAAGGTATCTCATGAGGGTGAGATCGAAAGTACAAACATCGTCTTTTGTGTCACCTCATCATATGAGTGACTGGTTCTCTCACTTTCTCTTATACAACTCTTGAACTCTCTTAGATGATCACCCACTTTAATGTGATAATCCATTTTTCAACATATGGGATTCCTCATTCTAATGGTCCTTGGAGCTTTATTTGGTGTTTCGTATTTCTTTTTCATGCTCTCCATAATATCTTTGACACATACAGAATTCTCATACTCATTAACAAAGGAATCACTCATAGTTGCAAAAATAATATTCATGGCACTTTGGTTTTGTTATGCCATGTCTCATATGCATCCTTAACAACTTGAGGAGCATTGATTGCAGGTGGATTAAGTGGTTTAAAAGTCAATAATGGAAATAGACCATCTTCATGAAACACATAACCAATTTTCCTTCTCCATTCGGAGAAGTTGGTTCCATTGAACCTCTCCTCCTTAAGCAATTCGGCGGGTATTGAACGGGCTGCCATGGGTTCTTATTTGGCAATCTATAGTCCCTCTAAATACTCTAAAATAGGCTGTAAATGAGCCTATCTCTAATACCAATTGCTAGTGGATATAAAGAATAGAGCAAATTTTCAAGCAGAAAAACAAAGCAAAATGGACACCTTCAACTAGCCACTTGCTAAAAACCAAGCTAAGTGAATAAGTTACAATACTTTAAATAACAATTACAACAATTTCTAACCTTATATCACCACTGTAAATAAACTCAAATAATAATCCCTTATGGGGAAATTACATATAAAGCAAGACTAGCTTATGAATTACACTTTCGTAGCACAAATTACATAAATTATGTCCCAAAGCTTAAATACATCATGAGAAAAGAAAATTCAATGGAGTTTACCTTGATAAATGCACACTATAGACTTAAGCATAAGAAAGGAGGACCACCATCATGATCACCATTAAAGGAACTCTGAAAGCTCTCTTTTTTTCTCACAAAACCTTAGAAGAAGGAGGGGAGAAACAATTTTTCAAAATGGTTTAAGAGTTGAAATAGTTAGGGGTTTGAGATCTCATGATGTATTTTTATAACATGGGTGTAACCTTGGACTCAATCAACACCCTTGATACACTAATCTAAAGGCACATGAGAGGCTAATGTATGTAGCAACCCATCCCCATCGAGCCACTAGGATGAAGGGATGGGATTTCACACCATTATTACTCACCCTAACCCTAAGTTATGCCACTTTATCATTATGTCCTAGGCCAATGTTTTTGTTCCAATTGTATCCAATATGGCCTTAAAAAAAACCCTTGATTTTTTAAATAATGTATTAGAGTAGATAACCATAAAGGGGAAAGGGCAAAGAAGTAATTGGTAAAGCTCACACATGTGGAGATATTCTACTTTATCAAAGCCAATCATATTGTATATCTAAAAGTTCAAACCAATCAATTTATAGATAATGTCCCCTTCACACATGTGTTTGAAGATATTTTTCAACTCAAATTTGAAAATGTATTTTCTCTTTAATATTAAATAAATTAATTAATTAAACTTCACAAATGCCATGCATGACCCATGTGTGAGTTAATGAAGAGATGTGATAAAAAGCGGGCCTTAATTTATAATATTATATAGCACAATATAACAATATATAGTAAGACATCATAACTCAACCCCTTATAAAACAAACAACCAAATGCCAATCTAGTTCCCCGCCTAGATCAGTGCCCAGCTGGGCAATGATCTTAGAGTGAGGTGTGGGGTACCACGTGGTATCCCTATGGCCACTCGGACGCCACATGGCACTTTCAGGTCATGATTAACTGGAATTTAAGTCAAACAATTGGAAAACCCTCATTGTTTTAGAAATCAAAATTCTGAAAAAATTCTTTAAAATCACATTAAATAGTTAAAGTACTTTTGAGTAATGATTAGGTTTTTCTCATCATTATAAAATCGGACAAAAGGTATAGTGAGATCTCAGGCTAATAGCTATAGGTATCAGAGTACTCCATTAGACTATTCCCGAATTATGTTCCACTGAGTCTCAGATCGACCCAATAGACCTATGTTCCATAGTCTGAAGCAGAGACACATAATTGGTCATATCAAAGCCACTGAGCCAGAACTTCCGATCATTTGCCTCTCAATAGATTACAGGTGTACCCCTGTGGGACATGATCTAACTCAATTACAGGGGTCATCTCAAAGCACATATGCACTAGATCTTCCAAACTCAGATAATGTATTGGAAGAGTGGCTTCCCTTATGAAATGAAAATGCACATGCCATGCAATGGTCTCGTGTATGGATATGGACTTATGTTTCATAAGTCTTGATCATTCCATACAGGGCAAATACTCGATAACTACATAGGTTATATTTTTCTCGTTTGGATTCTCCAAGTCTTGGCCGATTGCAGCTAAATATGAGGCTAACCTATAAAATCCAGAAATGGTGATCCTCACACGTGAACTCTCAATGCGTCATGCGTACTCGAGGTAAAAGAATCTGGGCTATATTTCGCAAGACGCCAAGATTTCAATCTCTCCCACTGAATGAGAGACTACTGGAATGTAATCCTTGATTGGCCCTTATTTTCAACAAGGAGCTCATCACCTGGATAAAGAAGGAGCGATTTTCACTAGTCGCACTCTGTCCCTTGTGTGGAGTTGTTATACTAATTTCCGAATCCCATACCAAAATTAGACAAAAGTATATCATAATACCATCAAGTGTATATTTATTGGCTATCCTGACCATGGTAAGGGGTATCAATTCTTCACCCTTGAGAATGAGACAATCATGAAATGCTGAGACACCCACTTCTTTGAGGATGAGTTCCTCAAAGCAAAAGCAAGTCACACGCAAGCTGATCTGATAGCTAGTGAAACGGTCGAATCTCGAAAACCAGATCCACAAGTTAGGAGAAGTAACCGAATTAGGAGACAACCCAAATTCTTCACCTACTTGGGGGATAAGCTAGATCATGAGCCTTCCAGTTACTAGGAAGCCATAAACTGTTCAGAAGAGAACCATTGGGTAAAAGTCATGAAAGATGAATATATGACACAATATAAAATTATCGGTAAACAACATTGGCAAAAATAAGCACGTTTTAAGATAGATAAATAAAACTCATGAAGGAAATCAAAAGAAGAAAGAATAAAACACCCGGTTACAAGTATTCCGGAGCGGCCCATAAACAAAGGTGAAGAAAAACCCACAAAAGGCCTGTCTCTCTACATGATTTGAAAAGATCACTTTTTTCATTAACAAAATTCCATCTACTAATACAATTGCATGCATCCCTTTTTACTCTTTCTTTTTAAAGATGGACTTGCTAAAGGAAAACAAATTGTTTCCACATAAATCCAAATATGAAGCTCATATTGTTTTTCAACGTGAATCCAACCCAAAAGATAACAATTCCTAACACAAAGTTTTACCTCCCACCAAATAAAAAGGTAAAAGCTTTTATCTTCCTAAGGACTTTTATCCCTCTAAAGAAACTTTCATCTTTTGCTACAACGTAAACCTTTTCCTACCAACAGAAAAATACATCACCTTTATTTTTGAAACCCAACTTTTAAAAAAGATAAACCTACTAAAACCATAATCTTTGCTAATAACATCAATCTACCCAACGAACAAACAAACACCTTTATTTCTTATGGCAAAGAAAGAAAATACAGACCTAGTATAATAAAAGAATTTATAATTCTAAAAAAACATACTTCCTAAAATGTAGAATTTATCAAACTAACAAAAAATAAATCCCTATTAATCCTACTTCAAAAAATTGATCCCATTAAAACAAATATTCGCTCTAAAAAATCTACCCACATCTTTAAAAACAAAATTAATAAAAATAAAAAATAAAATTTGTGGCTACTAGATTTTGATTTGCATCATTCTTCATTGATTGGACAAAACTCAACCTCGAGCTTTAAAATATGAAAAGATGAAATTTTCCTTGCAACATTCTTCAACTCGATCTTCAACTCAAACATTACAAACACAACCCTGTGACGTGTGGGTTACTGTGCTGATCAAAACACAAAGATTGTGCATTGAAATTGATACGTCCTCGACGAAAGGATCGTTGTAAGAAAGGGAAAGAAGAGGACCACTCTTTGATTTTATGACTTTTAGGTATCACCTCCCCTAGGAGGCCTTACCGGTTGACCAAGGAAAGGTTTAGGTCTAATCCTTGTACCCGGGAGGAACGACGAGAGTCACTAACTTGCCGGGTGCTAAAATGCCCCGAAGTCAGTCGAATGTATGTATCCCCTCTATACAGTGTATTCAAAATAAAAATAAAAGAAAATAAAAAAAGGGGAAAGGGGTAAGAGTGTGTGTGTGTCTTAGAGAGAGAGAGAGGGATACGAAGGGGAAAGAAGGGAAGGTAGGAAATAAGAAGAGGAAGAGAAGAAGGGGGCACTCTATGATTTGGGAGCCTTCCGACGTCCCCTCTGCTAAGAGGCTTTACTAGTTTACCCCAAAAAGGTATTAGGAAGAAACCTAAAACTTCGGACGCATGGAAAGATGCACTAATGTGGGGGGCATTAAAAGCCCCGAAGTCGGTATATTGGGTATACCCTTTCAGTAGAATATGCTAAAAAAACATAGAAGATAGAGTAAGGAAGATAAAAGGAGTGAGGGAGAGAGAAGAAAGAAGGCGAGAAAGGGAGGAGGGCATCTTGGCCACCTCCCTCTTTAAAGGTGGAGTGAGATAAGGGAGGAGAGGGGACGAAAGAGAAGGAGTGGGGAGATGGGTGGCCCAACTGCCTGGCTCTATGAGAGTGTAAGAGAGAGAAAGGAGGGAAAGGAGAGAGGAGTGGGGCAGCCCAGCCACTTCACTCTTTAAGGATAGAGAGAGAGGAAATAGAGAGAGCGAGTGCGAGAAGAATGCGGGAGGCGCCCCAGCTGCCTCCCTCATTGAGAGGGTGAGAAGAAGGGAGAAAGAGAGAGGAAGTGAGAGAATGAGAGGGGGAATGAGAGTTGGGCGGCCCAGCCGCCTAGCTCTTCTTAAGGAGAGGGGCAGAGAGTGAGTAAAGAGAAAAGGGAGAGGGAGAACGGATCTGGGCGATTCAGCCTACTGCCCCTCTAAGAGAGGCAAAAGAGAGAGAGAGAGGGAGGAGAGAGAAGAGGAAGAAGAAGGAGAGAGAGAGGAGAGAGAGAGAGAAGAGGAAGAAGAGGAGGAGAGAGAGG
>NW_006499364.1:2191507-2232396 GCF_000471905.2 Amborella trichopoda
ACGAGAGAGAGAAGAGAGAGAGAGAGGAGAGAGAGAGAGAGAGAGGAGAGAGAGAGGAGGAGAGAGAAGAGGAAGAAGAAGGAGAGAGAGAGGAGTAGAGAGAAGAGGAAGAAGACGGGAGAGAGAGAGGGAGCTGGGTGACCCAGCCGCCAGACTGCTTAGAGGGGGAGAGAGAGAAGACAGAAAGAAAGAGGGAAAGAGAGAGAAAGAACAAGAATAAGAGAAGAAGAAGAAATAAGAGAAGAGAAGAAGACAAGAGGAGAGAGGGAGTGATTGAGTACCTAACAAGTGGGTCAAAGTCTTGAGCCTGGTGGCTAGGTGTGTCCCCAATGGTTCTTGAGTCACTCTTGAAAGGGGTTAGAGTGCAAGGATAGGTTTAAATGGGCCTTGGTGGGCTATGGAGCATGGTTGATGGGCTAAGTGAGGGCTAAAGTGTATGATGGGGTGAAGTAGTCTAGGGTGCATCGTAAGGTTGAGTGGTCTAGGTTATATACTAGGGATGAGTGGTCTAAGGTGTATGGTAGGGTTGAATGGTCCGGTTGAATGGTCTAGGGTGTAGGGTAGTCTGAGGCGTAGGGAGTTTTTTTCTGTTTTGGTTCTTGCTCGAAGTTCTTTCTGAATTTGGGAGATTGCTGAAAAAAGGGATTACGGATATCAGGCGATCTTCCTTTTCTTCAACCTTAGAATTTGTGATTATCCGACCTTAGATTGAGTGTAAAATTTATATCAGCTTGTAACCCTCCATGATACGGTCTCATCAGACCTGTCTTTGTGATGATTCGAACTACAAATCTCTGTTTGAAGGTATTTTTCAACATTTGTATCCCTGATGCGAATAAGGAGAAAGTAGTTCATGACTTAGGTTTGCAAGTATCAAAATGCATGTGGACTACAGAAACCGTAGGTCAATAAGCCCCGATCTAGAAGTGAAATTTCTGAAAGTCTCATTAATGGTCCAAGAAGGTTAAGAAATGTGTTTAAATGTCTCCTAAGAACACTTGCCAAGTTTCATCGTAATCCGACTAGTTTAAGGCAGTGCAGAGGCATAAACAGTTTTCGAAAAATGATCCCATCACCTTGAAAATGGACCGTATACTACAGCCCCATCTTCGGAGCTTCAAATGACCATGGGACTACCTCCACTGGATCTGAAATGTCCGAAAACCCCTAAGGACCAATTTTTGGCTTGATTGGACATTCCTAGACCAAGTTATCGCCAAGTTACCTAAAATGGGTAGGCCTCATGCTATTACTGTGCAACCTTACTGAACCAGTTTCCATTAATGGAAACTGTGTTTTTAGGTTTCGGGCTGAAATTGAGAAGGACATATCTCTCTCATCCCAAGTTAGATCAAGATCAAAATTTGGGAGCATGATCGTCTTGTCGGCCCAAGTGTTTCGATATGTGGCATGACCCATGTCATGGCCCGAGCCAAAAGAAAAACTAGAGAGAAGAATGCGATTCGAGTCAAGGTTGTAGATTTTCTAGCAGAAGCGCACCTTGATCGAGTGGTCACATCACGATGCTCATGCGTCGGATTGGCCTCAAACCATATCCATTGCAAGCACGATGTCAAAGGCTTTGTATGAGCCAAATCTCATGCATGACGGATGATCAAATTCACAACATGATTTAGTCTAAGTTGCTAGAGTTTTCGGCCATCAGAAACCAAACTCTAGCTAAAACACCAAATTTGGAAAATGGTCGTTCGAACACCAAATCGAGCCATGCTTGTCGCCAAACACTCTTGATGGTATGCTCGTCAAAATATAGTGAAAAAATCATGGAAAAACACTAAGAAACAAACGTGATCTTGAATAAAATACCACATGTTTCTCATGATTTTCACATCTCATGATCGTGGCCCAAAAGTCTGATCCGTAGCTCGAAATGGGTATCAAAACGACCATCTTCTCGAGTCGATCGAGAAGTAATAATCTTTTAGTCTGATGAAGACCGGAAGGACCTCGGATGAATCCCAGAAGGTTGCAAAGGTTGCATAGCCATGAGAGGGACTTAGTTGTTATTTCAAGATTTGGGGGTGATGGGAAAAATTATCATTTTGCCCCTAATTTCTTAATTTTCTTTAATTCTTTTAATTTCTATTTTTTTCACAATTAGGTAAAGAATTAAGCATCCACCCATGTTTGGACTTAAAATCTATATAAGCACGTGATGCTCACATGTAAAGGACCCTATCTTGAACAATAAGAAACTGACATTTGTTTAAGTTTTTAAGGTGCACGTCTCACTTCTTAGAGAGGGAGAGGGAGGAGAGAGAAGAGTTTAGCGGGTACCGTTGACCATCTAGTTAACTTTCTCACTCCTCTTTCTCTTTCTCTCATCTTTCTTTCTCCTCCCTTTCTCTCTTTTCTTTCTCTCTTCTTTCTCTCTCCTCTTAGTCTCTCCTCTTCTTCTTTCGTTTTCTCTCTGCTTATTTTCTTTCTCTCTCTTCTTTTCTTTCTCTCTTCTTTCTTTTCTCTCTGCTTCTTTCCCTTCTCTCTCTTATTTTCTCTCTCTACTTCTTTCCTTTCTATCTTTTCTTCTTTCCTTTCTTTCTCTGCTTCTTTCCTTTCTCTCTCTTCTCTCTCTGTCTGGCACGACAAGGTACACCGTCATGTGCAACATTTCTCTTCCTTCTCTCTCCATCTGGCATGGCAGGGTACACTGTCATGCGTGACATTTATCTCCCTTCTCTCTCTCTGTCTGGCACGGCAGGGTACACCATCGTGCGTAACTTTTCTCTCCCTTCTCTCTCTGTCTGGAACAACGGGGTACACCGTGGTGCGCAACATTTTTCTACGTTCTCTCTCTCTGTCTGACATGATGGGGTATACCGCCATGCACGATATTTATCTCTCTTCATTCTTTTCTCTCTCTATCTGGCACGATGGGGTACACCACCATGCACAACATTTCTCTCCTCTCTTTTTTCCTTCTCTCTTCCTTCTCTCTCCTCTCCTCTTTTTCTCTTTAGTTTGCTTAACTGGGTGGTAGGCTGAGCCTTTTTCCATGGAGCCAATCTTGTTGCCGTGTAGTTTAACCGTCTTTCTCATCTAACTACCGTGCCAGACTAGCCACCATGCTAGTCTTGCCACCGTCCCAGTCTTGCCGTTTTACCAGTCTCGCCGCTGTATCAGTCGTGTCACCGTGCCAGTCTACCCACCGTGCCAGTCTAATCGCCATGACCGTCAAGCTGCCGCGCTAAAGTAGCTGCCATGCCAGTCTCACCGCCATGTCAGTCTAGCCGCTATGCCAAACGTTTCCTCACTCTTTCTTTTCTCACTTCTCTTTTCTTCTTCCCGTCTCTTCTCCCCCTTCGGAAGGCTCAGCAAGAGCCAAGGTAACATTCACTCCTTTCTCTTTCTTCTCTTCTCTCTTCTTTTATCCTTCTTTTCGTCTCTTCCCCCTTTTCGAAGGTTTAGTGAGAGCCAAGTTAACCTTCACCCTCTCTCTTAGTTCTTTTCTTCTTCCTCTCACTAAAATAAATAAATATTGTCCTTTATTTACCTTTGAAGAGCTAGGTGAAATCCAAACTAGCCTTTGTTTCTATTTTTTTTTCTCTACTCTCTTTCTCTGAAGAACCAGGTGAAAGCCAAACTATTATTCGTTTCTTCATTTCTCTATTCCCTCACTATTCTCCCATCTTTTTGTTCTCTTTCCTCATTTACTTTCTTCATCTCACCTCCTTTCCCTCATTCTTTGACCAAGAAAATGATGTTGTAGGTCCTCTGTTAAGAAGATCTCAACAGGCTGTCCAATCGACATGGACCCAATGACATCATTCCCTCATTTTCCCCTCGAATGTACACGCTTGTGTGCATTCATTCAAAGACAGGGTGGGGTCTTTTGTCCCACTTGTCAATATTCTAATGTGTGTGTATGGTTCTAGGAAAGAAGAAACAGGTCAAGGGAGGTGATTTCGAACTGACCATAGGCCAAGGGGCATTCCATTTGATCTAAGAGGGCGCCCACCCGAGCAGCCTAAGTGTGTCACAGATCCACGTGAGGTGAGTCCCACCTCATGACCTAAATTCCTCTCTCACCTGTTGGTATTCCTACCTATGTCTCCTTTACTTGGTTCTTGAGAGACTGATCTCAGGTCTCGGGTCCATCTCAAACCCAAAACCACACCATTAGGTCATCTGGACCCGGAGGGTGAGATTGAGGCACCTAACCAATCTCGATTTATTATTTCATGAAATTCAAGATGTATTTTCTTCAAAAGCTCTGATTTCTATGGTTTCGGGCTCATCTTCTCTCTAAAAAATCTTTTGATTCTAGGTCACGTCACGACGCGTGCTATATGTTAAAATGACCGGGTCGTCGAGACTTAGCTTGTGTCTTAATTTGAGTTTGTTCCGACTCCAAATGAGTGACATGCGGATGTTTGTAGGCCATCTCGATATGTGAAGAACACAGCCTCCATGATTGGGGATTGGTTCTGTGAGGCCACACTACAGTAGTGTACAACCTGCCTGTTTGAGGTTATTTGGGCCCAAAAGTCTTTTGGGAGGTTTGATTGAGCCCAAATTTCATCCCTAGGCATTTTTTGATTTTCTAGTTGCAATGGCCTTAGTATGGTATTATTTTGAAGCCCTTAGCATAGGGCTTTAATTGTAAGGTATCTTTTTGACATACTAATAATCTTTTCAAGGTTGCCTAGTTTTGGGCTTATTTTACAATGTTACCTTGATCTGGTGGTGTCTTGGGTCCCGACAAGACCAGGTCATTACTAGCTCTCTCATTATTTGTATCAGGGATGTAAGTACATAAAAAATGATGTATAACAACTTGCCTCAACATATGTTGCGCTTTGAGAGAAGCGAGAAGTGCAACATTCATAATAAAATTGACCGTCTTCATCTAAGAAGCCTTTATTGCCTCTTAACAAATATTTTTTTTCTCAATCACCGGCATCATCATAATCCTTGAGGGGGAGATGATGTCAAGCTTCCTTCTGAAAGGGCGGCCAAAGTGGACTCTATCTATTCGGGGCGTTACTTAAGGGCTTCCTTCCCAATGCTACTGGAATCCTTATCGTTTTTTGGGAGAGCATGCTGATAGGATGCCTCGTGAAGGGCTTACCATTCTATGTCAACAATGCCTCCTAATGGCCCAGCTAGCGGGTTCCCTTGGCGGGGTTTGCCTTGTCTTAGCTGCTGGTGAATCTTGGCTCTAGGGCTGACTAGTGGGTGCCCTTTGTGGGTGTTTGATCCCATTTTAATTGTTAGGGAATTTTGGCGTTAGGGCCAACTAGTGGGTGCCCTTTGTGGGCATTTGATCTTATTCTAGCTGTTGGGGAATTTTGGCTCTGAGCTCGCCTAGTGGGTGCCCTTTGTGGGCGCTTGATACCATTATAGTTGCTCGGGAATTTTAGCTTTGGGGCTGACTAGTGGGTGCCCTTTGTGGGCACTTGATCCCATTCTAGCTGTTGTGGAAGTTTTTCTCTGAGGCTGACTAATGGGTGCCCTTTGCTGGCGTTTGATCCCATTTTATTTGTCAATAGCCGAGGGTCCTTTTCATAGTCGCTTTTAGTGTTGTTGGAATTTGATTTTGGCTCTAGGGCATGACTAGTGGGTGCCCTTGATGGCGTTTAGTCCCAATCCAGTCGGTGGTGAAGGGTTGATCTGGATTTGTCTCAGTATCTTGCGATTTTCTTGTTGTAATTGGTTGAGGTCGTCTTCTTTGGTCAAGACATGCATCACCCTTTTTATTTTTATCCAAGCGCCCTTTCGGGTTTCACTTTAACTAGGTAGGAGTGGTGCTACAAGAGTTGTTTTCGCCAACTGCTTTTGTTGAGGCATTTTTACCTATGATTTCGAGGTCACGTCCGATTTTTTATTTTTATTTTTACTCATGGTGCCCTTGCAAGTTTTCACCATGCCCGGTTTTCTTGTTTTCAAAACAGTTTTACTCATGGCTTCGTGGCCATGCCCGCTTGTCATTTTTACTCATGGTGCCCTTGCAGGTTTTTACCATGCCCAATGTTTTTTGTTTTTGGCTTTTTTTTTTACCCATAGCTCTGTGGCTATGTCCACTTGAAGTTTATAATTTTACTCATGATGATTCTCATCATACTCGGCTTCTTCATTTCTCTCAGGGAACCCCTCATGAAGGGGTCCTACTTGGATAAGGCTCATTAGAATAGTGAACGCCGTGGATGGGCTGTCAAAGAATAGAGTTATGACATAGCCGCATGTCTGAACAGGGAAGCTCTTTTCTTCATGATCCACTGATTGTCGAAGCTGTGTCTGGGAGACAGAATAGATACTCGAGGAGGTGACACATTATCAAGTAGGTAGGACATTTTGATGACGGGAGATTTGACTCACGGTCAAATGAGGCGTTGTTAGGGAATAGATATGTCGTCATCTCGGGATGCGAGATGTTTTTATTGTGAGACTACCATTCGGAGCGGCTTTTAATTAAGGCGGCGGTAGGAGGGGATTTGAACGGAACTGCGGGCTGATGAGGCCTCGTCAGGAAAGTGAAACGATGAGACATTGTCTTGTGGTCAGATGGAGCATCGCTGGAAGGCGAAGTGGTGGGAGATTGACCCATGATAAAAAAAAGGGACGGCAGGGAGGCGGCACATTTTTGTTGCCAGTTCGTAGTTGGAGTGGCCTATAAAAGCAGGGCTAGAGGGAGAGTAGGCATTTTCTACCTTGGAATGTCGTACTTCTTCGACCTTCTTCCTTTTGTAGAGAGAAAAAGAGTTCTTCTATGTTGCCATGGCCTTTTCTAGCACCGATGTTAGAGTTTTGAAGGGATGACCCTATAGTTACTAGTGAGCTTGTGCTTATTGACTCGCTTGGAGTTATGAAAATAGAGCCAGAAACCAATAACATCCATCAGAGAATGATGGCGGGTCGAGAAGGTTCTTGTTGGTCCATCATCTTCTTCATGATGGTGGGCCAAATAAATAATTTGGTCCATTTCAATATTCAGTGCTTGGGTGGACTACCAACATGTCGAGCGTGAGATTTTCCTCTCGGATTCTTGCTTGTTGTTGCTCCCTTAACCACCTCTTAGTTCTTTACCTTCACTCGATGATGAAAAGGAGTAAGAGGTTCTGTCATTCTTTCCAAGTTTCCATTTTGAAAAGAATGATATTGTGTCTTTGAAGACACTACCGCTTTAGGAGGCAGTGGTGCATTTTGAGGCAGTATCTCTGGATGAAAGACTTATTTCTGAACATATTTATCTTTTTGTAGCTACATATTATTGTAGCTACGATAGTTTTATAATCCTTTTCGTTCACGAAATAAATCTTCCTTTAGTTTGAATCCTCCTTCTTGTTATGTGGCTTGTGTTTATTCTTTCTCGTTGTTTTCTTGCCTTCTTTTCTTCAAGCGCTCATTTCTTATCCCTCTTGATGGTGGGGACTTGATCGCTGAGGATCTTGTGTGTGCGGATAGTGCAAGGAACATAGCTCACATGTCTACTCAATGTAGTGGTGCACAACTATGTGCTAAACGCCTGGGGTAGGCCCATGGTTTGTGTGGGTCATAAGGGAGTATTGTGTACTTGAGATGAGTGGTGTTTTGCCGAAAACTGTGAGCACCATTTGGGCAAAAAGAGTTATGTGCGCAGAGTGACGAAACCACGTCATCTTTGCTTCTAGTGATCGGTTCGCGCAGTTTTTGTGTTTAGCTACGTCGGGACTGCGTGACGTTTCGCTTGCATGTCGTTTATTCTTCTATGTACCGGAACCACGTGACATTTCACTCATGTGCCATTTGCGCTTCCATGTGACTGGATCACGTGTCGTTTCATTGGATTGCACGAAACCAATATGAAAAGATGGGTAGAGGTCCGTTTTCCTCATTTTTACCGTAAGTTTTTACCCGAGGTAAAAATCTTTAATTCTTTTATGTGCCCCCTTTCCACCACCATTCTCGAGTAGAATCTCTCAATATCAAGTGTTATTGTCAGCAATGACGAGTACAATCTTCGCCCCTTCTCAAGGTAGGGCCCTTCCTTTTTTATTTGGTCTTTTTATTTCTTCTTCTTTTTGCTGTGTTTTCTTCCTAGTTGTAAACATCCCTTATTTCCCAATTTTTCTATTGAGTTTCGAGTGTTTAATCTATTGTGCCATTGCTTCTTTTTGAAGCGATTCTGCTTATTTGTTGAGGTTTGTGGGCATGAGTCCCTTGACCCAAAGTCCTTCACTCCCTTTTGTTGTCACCATGTGTGTACACATTGAGTCGGGTTCCGTCTTTTGATTGTGTTCCGCTCTGTGGTTGCACATTCTTTTGCGCACTTGTTCTTGCACGTACTTGAATTTCCACACGCATGTTCTGTTCCACAATTTATTCTTGTGTGTGGTTGACTCTGCACGTTCTTGTATTTTGCGCGTACACACATCTTTCGTTCAAAGGGATGGTGTGCCCCTTTATCATGATCTTCACAGGGACTTTGATTATAATGAGGATTTGCCTACGCTGGGGAAGAGGATGCTGGCCAAGATAAACCTTCACTGGGCCGTTGATGCTCTTTATTTTGAGGGAGAACACCAATATATGCCAGGGTATAGCACTTGGACATTTGATGTCTTCAATTCACATGCTAGTACTCTAAGAAGATGCAGGCTAGACATGGTGTGCCAATGCTCGGCTGGTTATTATGATTGCTTCTCCAACGCCATTGTAGCTCTATTGGAGACATGGTGTTATAAGACCAATAGTTGGCATTTGGATGGAGGTGAGGTGGGAATCACTCTCCTGAACTTGTATTTCATGGGTGGCTATCCCATGCTGGGAGAGATGCACGAAGAGTTTATACCCAACAACAGGGCTATTTTTCGGGATCAGGTCATTAACAGCAAGCTAGCCCCTCCTAGTCTTCGTGAGTTGTTAGAGATTTACCAGCTCTTGCACTGGAGACCAAACTCAAATCTGAAGGGATGCATTTTGAGGCATGGAGGGACTACTTCCATGGTGACCGCCAAGACGGTGAGGGCACGAGTTTGAGTGCCTTGTGGGTAGATGAGAGATTGAGAGAGGAGTCAATTAAGGCCTCAAAGAGACCAGCTACTCCTCCCAGAAGAGAGGAGAAGGACCATGTGTACCTGGACACCTACCTTGTCATCTTCTTGTGTAAGTTTGCCTTGTCGGGGGCAAGGGGCTATATAATTCGGCCGGGCTACTTCTATGTGACTTACGTGAAGGTCTAGGGGGAGGATTTTGCATTGGCACAGTCTGCTCTGTGAAGCATCAACCATGGGTTGGGGTCCATTGCGAGCGGCAAAGCTCCCTCGAAGGATAATAAGAGTCAGGTCTTAACGGGCGAAGGCTTTCCTGAGCATTTCACGATGAGCTTCCCCATCCAGTATGTCTTTGGGGGGCTCACGACATTCTTCCTTGGGACATAGGAAATTAATGAAAGCTTCACGGATGCCACCTGCCCCCACATGCTGAAAGTTGCCAGAATGAAGGCTGTGTTTAAGGAGCCGGAGAAGGATCTTGAGCTTTTGATTGATGCCTATTTCTTTATCAATGGGAGCCCCTTTCCGATAGGTGGCCCTACTGATAATGTGTATATAGATGCTTTTGGTGAAGTCTACGAGAGAGTGACCATGGAGACAAAGGAGATCATGTACCTCGTAAGCGCGAGGAGCTGCATCCTTTCATACAGAGGTGTGGGGGAAAGAAAGCTGGAGGGCTATTTCCTTCATCACTTCCCACGTTAGCATAGCCTAGATCAAGGGAGCAGTTTTTTCATACTCTTTGAGAAGACGTATGGAAAAAAGGGGGCGTTGCTCGATCATGAGGCCCATGAAATGAGTCATGAGGCATGGACTAAACTTGACATGAGGATGGCGTGGGAGACTTGCCTTCGCCTCACGGGGCTAAGCAAGTGCGTGGTCCCCCATTATGGTCATGTGGGTCATGCAACACAGAGTTACTGACCGTGGTGGGATATTACCAACTACCTGTACTAGCACTCCGACCACCCATGGCAGGCCGTCAACTGCACAAGTGCGACGGTAGGGTTGGGAAGCGTTTCGCTCCTCCTTTCTTCTCTAAAATTTTTGAGTTAACCCAGTGCCTTATCAACTGGAGAGAGCTTGCCAAGCCCCGTTTGGTCGGACTTGATTTCTCGTCATTCCGGGTCGACCCTGTATGGGTTACCCGATCAAAGGAATCCTCTCTCAAACAACCGTGGGGCCCACGCGCATGTGCGCACATATGCTTGCAGTGCGGATGGGAACCAACAAAGATAGATTTTAATCGACAAAGAAGGACTCGAACACGTACTTTGCTGTTTCAAGATCGGGGGACTCGTCTGAGCTATTCGCCCTCTTAGATCATCTCAAAAGCCTTCCATTGTCCTTGTAGTGCGGTTTGAATTCAGCTCCCTCGCTTTCCTGCGCACCACTTCGATCCACATACTGAAAATGGCCTCAGGGTATACTTTTATTGGGTCTCCTCTTGTTGGTAATATGGTAAATTTGGGGTCTAAACTAAGGGTTAAAGGAGTGATGGAAGTTCTTTACCACTCAAGTTGGATGAGACTCAACAATTAAAACAGTCAAAGAGTCAGAACTCTATGGATTGCCAACTTAGGATGACCGAATCCGGGTGAGCGACGACAAGCACATCAATATCTCTCGTAACTCAACTCGACTTTACGAAATGGAAGTTAGAGCAGCAGTCCAAAAGTTAAAACATTGAAAATAGCTCTAAGTGTGGCACCAAGCCGAGCACACAAAAGAATAGAGGGGTTGTGAAGATTAGGGTGGGCTCAAAATAGTGTAGGTTCGAATAAGTGGAGATAGGAGTATGTGGTAAAGGGAAATATTAAGGGAGTGAGGAGGCACGGACTCGTCTATGGCACAAGTCCATGGCTTAGGAGGTGAGGAATGAGGGCGAGAGAGAGTAAGATATAGAGAGAGGGATGGACCCGCCTTTGACATGGATCCGTGACCTAGTATGTGAGAGAGAGAGAGCGAGAGGTTAAAAGAGAGGGGGAAATGGCTGACCGGCCAAGAGCGTGGGTCTATAACTTAGATGAGGTGGTGAGAAAAGGATAAAAGTTCCTCACAACCTGAACACTATGTGACTCAATGATTAAAGTAGTGAAAGGGTTAGAACTCTAAGAAAAGCTGACTCTGGATGACCCAAACCGAGTAACTGGGTGCAAGAGAATCAACGTCTCTTATGACCCGAGTTTAATGTATGAGAAGGTGGTTAGAGTAGTAAATCTGAGAGTTAGAACCCTAGGACATTGTCACAGAAAGACCAAAATTGAGTGCGAGAGAATGGGAAGCAATAAGTAAAGAAAGAAAACAAAGAAATAATGAAATAAAAATAGAATGAAATGAGTATACGAGTTAGAGAGAGATATAGATATTTAGAACGAGAAAGAAGAGGGAGAGAAGAAAGAGAAAGAAGAGAGAGAGTGGTCCTAAGTCGGCTTGGATTTATGCGTGCTTTTGAGGATCCATTTTGAGTACTCCTTAGAAATATGTCTTGACCTTTGGGGTTACGGTTGGGGTTTAAGTCTAAGATGAATGAACCTAAGTGAGTTAGGGTAGTGTATGAGATAGGGTGTATAGTGATCTAAGGTGAGGTGTATGGTGTAAGGAGTAGGAAGTTTGAGGTTCTTGGTAGTATGAAGTTTGAGGTTCTAGGGCAATCACCCAAATTGGCAATGTTTTCCCTCTTGAACTTAGAAGTTATGCACAATCAAAGGCTTGAAGGGGCAACCCAATTTTTATTATGCTTTCCAACTTAGGTTTACAAATGACTTAAGTTCACCTATATAAAAAAACCACAAAACAAAGGTCGCATGCTCAAAACTATGCCAAATTGTAGAAAAATACAATTTAATGGAATTAAAATAAAATCCCTTTTTTAGACAAAATTACCAAAATACGCTTTAATTCTTTTGAAAAAATGACAAAACCATCCCTCTATGAAGGGCCTCTTGCCATTGCTAGACTTTGAGAGCTTTTTCGAACGCTTACGGTGGTGATTTGGAATCGTAGAATCGATGCTTGATCTATCACAAACATTTTGATGCCCTTTGATCGTCTTGAAATGGATTTTTCATGAAACGACAAAAATCCGACCAACTCCATAAACTTTAACCACTGATCTGGTGTGATCCACGATGTTCCAAGTCCTTATTTTGATAACAAATTAAAGGAGACATTGTCACAATCGTTTTGCACCAAATTTCATCCAATTTGGTTTTCGTTTGAGCATATCCCCAAATTGGGAAGTCGCCGATAAATGGGATTCCAGAGATCTGAAAACTCTTTCCATTTTCAGCCTTGAAATTCGTACTATTTGTCCTTTAACTAAATATAAAATCTATACCAAACTTGTAGACCTTCGTGATGTGGTCACAATGGACCTGATTTCTTATTGATCCGATTTATGGATATCGAGTTATTGCTTCGTGAAGTATGAGATGTCTTCTTTTAAAATTCTTATTTTTATGGTCTCGGGCTCATTTTTTCTATAGAAAATTTCTCATCTCGGGCCACTCCATGATGCATGCCATATTTCAAAATGACCAAGTTATCAAGATCTAGCTTGTGTCCGAATTTGAGCTTGTTCTGATTCCAAACGAGCGAGCTATGAGTACTTGAAAATCATACTGACAGGTGAAAACCCAGTTTCCAGAAGGTTCGATTGATCCCAAATTTGGTACCTAGAGGTTTTTCAATGTTTCAAATCGAATGAAAGTAGTATTATACTATTTTGAAATACTAAAAATGGGGCTGTAGTTATAAGGTCCATGATAGGAGCTGGATTTGAGAACCGAAATTCATCCTGATCATATCAAAACTTATCGAAATATGGCAAAACTTTGGGAGCATCATTCGAGCATCCCAAAATACCCTTTTCATATCGTTTTAAGCCATTCCAGTAATTTTTTAGTGGTTTCCTAGTTTTAGGCCTATTTTGCAGTGTTCCCTTGGTTTGGCAGTGTCTTGGGTACTGGCAGAACCAGGTTGCTACTGGCTCTCTTATTATTTGTACCGGGGATATAACTATGTCAAAAATGATGTACAACAACTTGCCCCGACAGATGTTGCGTTTCGAGAGAAGTGAGAAGTGCTCCATTCGGAATAAAATTTCCCGTCGAAGTTCATCTTTCGAATCCTTACTAAGATATCTTTTATTGCCTCTCAACAAATATATTTCTTCGCGATCATCGACATTAGCTCAATCCTTGAGGGGGATATTATGCCAAGCTACCTTCTAAAAGGGGGCAACCGAAGTGGACTCTAGCTATTGGGGGCCTTGCTTAAGGGCTTCCTTCCTAATGCTACTGGAATCCTTTTTTTTTCTAGGAGAGCATGCTGATAGGCTGGCTCGTCAAGTGTTTATCATTGCATGTCAACGATGCCTCCTAATGGCCCAGCTAGCGGGTTGCCTAATGTTCAACGGGTTATTGAAGATGGTCGGCTTGTGGATTCTGGGTAGATCCATGGTTATCAGAAAGTTCAATATGAGACTTTTGTGGTACGACAGTTAATCAGGACCTTGAGATTTCTATGCCAACGGTCTCTGATTATATTGGAGGCCATCTTTAGTCATGAGTCTTACCCACCCCTACGTCTGATTTTTTTACTCAACTATGTTAGGAAGTTGAGAGATCTACTATCCCATTACAGCCTCATAAGGATTTTCTAATATGGGGCTTATTTTCGACTAAAGAAGCTTGGGAATTTATTTGGAAAAAAGGCACCTCTCAACTGATTTTCAGAACCTTGCGTTTATCAAAATATCATCCCAGAGCGAAATTGTTCTCTTGGTTGACACTTCACCATCAGTTACCCAATGTCTCACTCATGCAACAGCGAGGGATAGCCATGGCTCCTCCTGTATGTCCATTTTGTAAAAACAGTGATAATAGTCCTTGTCATCTACTATTCCATTGTGATTTCTCATAGGTTATATCGAGATCTCTTGCATGGCATTGTGGTAAATGTTTTATTTTGAGCTCTTCTATTCCTAATAAGTTGAGAAGTTGGTTATCTTTTAGATTCAAATCCAATGGTTTTTTCAATGTTTAGACTTATTTATTCTTCACAACTATATGGTTTGTATGGGCGGAGCGCAATCAAAGAGTTTTCCAGTCAAGATTAATCACGAGGGAACATTTGCTTTAAAAAATCATTTACCATATTCGAGAGTTAGCTGATGCTAAAGCCTGGGCATTTCATGTCTCAGAAAAAGCAATCATTGATGATATGCAGATCAATTGGCAGTAGTAGATGGATAAGTTAGTTATCTCAGTGGCGTAGTTATTTTCTAGCCCTAATCATTTCAAGTTAAACATTAATGGGGCCTCCTTGCGTAACCCAGGTCGAGCAGGTGGTGGCGGTGTAATTAGAGATTGTGATGGTGCTTTTATTGCAGCATTTTTAAAACCTTTTGAGATCGCTTTTAATAATTATGCAAAATTCTCTGCTTGGGAAGAGGGTCTGGTGCTAGCCCTTCAGCTGAAGTGTTTTCCTTTCCAGATTGAAAGTGACTCAGCTTTACTTGTCAATGTTATTCATAAACATTGTCGAGCTCCTTGGAAGTTAAATATGATTGCTACAAATTGAAGACAACGTCTTTCTAATCGTGGGTGGTCCATCTTCCACATTTTTCATGATGCCAACATGGTGGCTGACATTCTAGCAAAGAGGGACACATCTCTTTCACAAGTCACTGTCTGGTGTTCGCGTCCGCCGGACTTCATTTCCCTAGCTTTGCTTCATGATTTGTCAGAAGTGCTATGTTCCAGGGTTGTAAAGAAATGAGCTATAATCATCTTTATTTTAAAATATTAATAAAAAAAGGGGTAGGGGGCCATCTTCCCCACTGACTTACAAAAAAAAAAGAAAGAATAAAAGGTGTTCGACTTATTTTAATTCTTCAAGTAGATGTAAATGTAACAGAGGATTAAACCTCTGGAATTGTTCATTACCTAATTGTTGTACGCCATTTTTAACATACTTATATCCTTCACATGAATATGGAGAGAGCCAGTAACAACCTGGTCCTATCGGTACTTAAGACACTTCCAGACTAAATTAGTACTGCGAAATAAGCATCAAACTAGGCGACTTGGGAAGAGTATTATCGTGTCAAGAAAAGACCTTAAAATTATAGCCCTATGATAGAAAAGACCTTCCAAAGTCAAACTTACCTTGAAATAGGGTTGGGGTACACTATTGCGGTATGACCTCACCAAACCAGTCCCCAACCATGGAGGCTGCGATTTCACATCTCGATATGAACTTCAGGGACCTACAGATCCTTTGTCTGGAATCGAAAAAGGCTTAAATTTCGACAAAGTCAAGGTCTCGACGACCCAGTCCTTTTGACATATGGCACACACTATGGCGTGACCTAGAGTCAAACCTTTTTTAAAAAGAAGATGAACCTAAAACTAAGAAAATCAGGGTTTCAAGAAGAAGACATCTCGAACCTCGTGAAGCACGACTCAAGATCTGTGCATCCGATCATCGCAAAAGGGAGTTTAAAGCGATGATCTAGTGAAGGGGTGCAAACTGGTACAATTGTTGCACTTAATCTAAGGTCAGATAAGCGCATATCCCATGGTTGCAGAAAAGGAAGATCGCCCGGTCACTGGAATCCCTTTTTCTGGTGATCTCCCAAATTAAGAAATACTATAAATAAAGACCAAAACGGACCAACCATGGTGCAAAACGACTGTTAAAATCTCATCTTTAATCTGCAAGAAAAATAAAGAGTCAGAATGCCACACATCGAATAGCATTGACGACCAAAGTTCATGAATCTAGCCAGACTTTCATCCTTTAGAAAAAGAATATGCCTAAGCACGTCAAGGGAATCAAGATGTTCAGAATCGAACAAACATTGATGATATAATGACAGATCGTTTGAACCATTGCTACAAGTATTCAAAAAAGCTTCCAAGATCTAGTAATGGCGAGTGGCCCCTCGGGAAAGGATGGTTTTGTCATTAGTAGAAAAGGTGTTAACAACATTTTTGTCATTGTACCGAATTTCATGATTTTTTTCTAATTTCTTTTAGGTGTAATTAAGCTTAGTTTTTTAGCATCCACCCCTGTTTGGTGGGTTATCTATATAAACAACCTTAGGTCAATTGTAAACGGTGAATTATTCACCACTGAAATAGAGGTGTCATGCTTGTTTTCACTTGTCTTTTGCTTCTAACCCTTAATCTCACCAAGAGGAGAGAGAAAATGTTGAGAGAGAGAAAATACCCAGAGTGCGTTATCCCGCTCTCTCGCTTTCTTAGGCCAGGCTACACCCCAAATCCTCTCTCTTCCTCTCTACTCATTGCCTGTCCCTTACAGTAACCCACGCCCATGACAAACACATTGGTCTTGAGCAAACCCAAGAGTTTTAACCCTCAGACCACTGCTCTGACTTCTTCTCGTACTGTCGAGTTGAGTCGACAGATGCATAAGCTCTCTCCCTTAGTCACTTGGGAGGAGTCATCTTGAGCTGGTAGCCAAGAGGGATCCAACTCTTTGGTTGCCTCAAGTGCCTAGATGCCCAGCGTTTACGCAAAGGGAAAGATTCTTGTCATCCTTCTTCCATACTCTTCCTTCGCCAGTCAGCCTTGTTTGAGAGGACCATTACGGAGGAGGATAATCGAATAGTCGAACGCACATCACAATTTTAAGCATGAGAGAGAGAGAAAAGAAACTTGTTGAAAGCCTGATGAGAGTCTGTGTCCAAACCGTGCAGGCAGACACCCGGAGGGCTTCATAACTATTCTAAGAGGGCAAGCTACCCAAGTGTGTCCTGGAACCCAAAAAAGAAAGGTAAGCACCTGAACATATCCCCGTCATAAAATCTCTCTCCATGTACTTTTGTCTCTCAGAAGAGCATGCGTACGCGCACCGGCAAGTGTGCAGTGCGAGCGGACCTTCTGCGGTTGTTTGAGAGGGGATTTTCTCCCCACACCCACATGCATGAAGACCGAAGAAAATCAGGCCCTGACCAACTGGCGACTCCATTGGGGACTGTTTATGATGAAAATCGAGCAGATCCTTTGACAAAGATCTCTCGAATCTTGACACCTTAAACTGATGAAAATTAATATGGTAGAGAAATTGGGACAAATCAAATTTAGAGAAATCTGCCCAGAAACGAGTAGATCCACTCTCAGCTCTATGACAGAGCCAGCATGATCCAAAATACTAAAACACGAATTGAAAGTAATGAACAGATCAAATAATCAAAATAAGATCAAAACAGTAAGAAGAAGAATCAAGAAAGGGGAAGAAAATGTTACCAAATCGAGCCGGATTTCCCGGGACTCCCGAGCCTTTGAGGGCTAGCCCGTATCAGAACCGACGTTCTCATTACCTCTCGGATTCAGATGTTGACCCGCAGATCTCTGGTGTAAAAGGGTCGTTGTGCCATAAGGATGGTTTAGAACTAGGGTTGTTGCACTCTGAAAAGGTTTAGAACTAGGGGAAGGGTCTTCAGATTAGGGTTTCAATCTTTCTCCCAGTTAGAAATCTGTATCTAAAATGAAGTCTGTCTCTTATGGCCACGAAAAAGAGTTTATAAAGTCCAAGGATATATTGGGAAGGGAATCGTTCCATAACCAATAGATCCTCCAGCATAAAATACCACTTTTGGGGATCCGAATTTGTGCGACACACCTAGCGTCCCTCAAATAAAAATGGTAAAAATCATAAAAAAAGGAAGGAAATCATAACCTAAATGGAAATTCACATTTAGGCTAAGAAGGGCTGGGCTGGGTGACATTCCAACTATTGCCCAAACCAAATTTGTCCAAATTGAAGTTTTCACTTTAGTGTGTTCCTCAGCCTCCTATGAAGCTCTCAGAGAAAATTTGGGTCAAATAGGAACTTTTTACTTTTGTAATGATTTTATTGGTAAAACTGGGCATGTACAAGATTCTAGGTCAGAACATGGTATCTGTAGCGTTCTAGGTGAGCAGATTGATTCTGGGTCAGAGGTTAGGCTATGTGAACTATGGATTTTGTTTTGCTAGGATAATGTGGATTTTCGTTCTAGGTGAGCAGATTAAAATCGGTGTCTACAATTGCCCCACTTTGGCGCTCCCTGTCCTCCGAGGGACAGATGAGTGGCAAAGACATAGACACTTTGGCATTCCCTGTCTTTCGTGGGGCAGGTGAACATCAAAGATAATGCAGACATTTTAAAATTTCTTCCTAACATCAAGTTGTCAGAGGGCACACCAAATAATCCCTCCAATAATCCTTCCTGACGTCACGTGGTCAAAGGGCACACCAAATAATCCCTCCATTTCATTCCTCTCTGGGATCTTTTACATCGCACGAGTTTGACGTTTTTTCTTGTCTCGGCTATTTTAAGTCGTACGAGTTTGACGTTTTCTGAATTGGACTTCGTTTGGCAGTTTAGGCTCATGCCTTTCTTTTTTATTTTTTTATTTTATTATTTGGAAAATTGGTTGGCACTTTAGGCTCATGCCACCGAGGAGCGTTTGAAATCTTTTTTTTTTGAAATTTATTAAATTTTTTGAAAACAATCGTAAAAACTCATGATAGAACCAAAATTGATCCCTAAAAGACCTCAAAAATGAATGAGGGCATTTCGCTAAAATGTTTTTGGGCGACACTCGTTGTGTCGCTCGGGAGGCACTGGTGGTGTCACCCATGTTTGAGAGACACGGCTGGTGTCGCCCATAGAAAAAAGGATTTTTCTTATTATTACTATTTGAGTGTTTTGCTAGGAACTGTTGGGGTATGCAAAATTTACGGGACACGATTAATGTCGCCCACACTGGCCAGGTGACACTAGGTGTGTGTGTGTGTGTGTGTGTATATATATATATATATATATATATAGTGGTAAGTTTGAGAATGTCAAAAAAAAGAAAACGATTTGGGTGACACTAGTGTTGTCGCCCTCACAGACTAGGCCACACTAGGCGGGTCGCCCATATAAATTTTATTTATTTATTTATTAAATGTTTGTTGGGAGTTAAAAAAAAAGAGGTTTTGCAAAAAAAACTTTGGGTGACATGCGTGGTGTCGCCCCCACAGGCTGGGCGACACCTGGTGTGTCACCCCTATAAATTTTTTTTTTATTTGAGAAAATGTTGGGATGAGAGAGGCCTTTTTTTTTCCAAAATTTTTTGTGGGCGACACTAGTAGTGGCGCCCGGGTGATTGTTGTAGTGTTGCCCAACCTAGGTACGGAGTCGGGCAACACCAGGCATGTCGCCCAGACCACCAACCTCCAAAATTAAATATTTTTTTTTGGAAGGTCTTAGGGATACCTAAACCTTCTGTTGGTTGAAGTGGAAAACTGCAGGACTCGTTTTTTGACCGGATTTCTTATTTTCCATAAAATCCGCCTCCTTCCCATGCTTCTCTCATCTTTCAATCTCTTCTTTCTTCTTCCCATCTTCATCTTCTTCCTTCTTCATCATGTTCCCTCTAATCTTACTGGTTTTTCTTGTTCTCATACTTAGGCTTTCATGGCTCCTAAGAAGGACAATGCTATTTCCAAGGGCATGGGGAATGTTTCTGAGCGGGCTGATAATGGAGGAGAGGAGGAGGCTCTTCCTTTGTTTCCTAAGGTTAGGCACTTCCTGAAGGTCATCCCTCCCATATATCGCAGGGCTTTCGATCGGGTGAAGTCCTTCGACGAGTCAATGGCATCCCTGTCATCGGGCCCCGGTTTAGGGATTGGTTTCTTCCGCTCGGCAATGGCCCGAGCTCATGGCCTTTTTGTCTTCAGTTTCAATGATAGGTATTTTGAACATGGCCTCTTGCCATGTGAACTTCCCGCTCCTCGGGGCTCTTGTTGAGAGGTCCAATTATCAAACAAACACCTTCTTCCTTCCTACTGGTGACACGACACCAACTTTGGAGGAAATTACCAGGGTTTCTAGCTTGAGCTTGGCCGGGATTACATATCAACCTTCTATTTCCATTGATGATCATCCCATTATGAGTGCACGACTGTTAGGGGCTGCCTACTCTTCACATTGTTAGTGGGTCGATGTGGAGTTGCTAGTCCAGAATCGAGAGCAGTCTCGGGCCACCAAACAAATATGTATTTTCCTTTTTGTGTTGTTGGGCTCTGTTCATTTTTCGAGTGGTCGTGCGATGGTTTGTAGTTCTCTTGTTCCTTTAGCCCACGCCTTCTGGGAGCGAGTGCGTTACACCATTGTCCCGGTCGTGTTGGCAGGCATTTACCGGGTTCTTCACGACAGGGTCACGCGAGGCGATCGATGCATTGAGGGCAGCATCGTAATTTTGCAGGTATATTTTGGAACTCATTTTTGCTTTATTTTTTCCCCTGCAACTCTGTTTTTTTGCTGGTTCTGGTCCTTGGTGTTGGAAGATATTTTTCATCATCATGGGCCCCTGCTCAATAAAACCCTAGCAAACAGTGAAAATTCTAACAATCTTATAATAGCCGCATAACAGGTTAAGATATTTGTAAGGACTCTCAAAAGTATCCTATCAAGTTTCATCGTATTCTGACATGTCTAAGGCTATGCAGACAGAGAAACAGTTCCGGCAAAATCAGCCTCTAGCACTATAAAATGGACCCCTTTAATTAGAGCAACATTTTAGGTGTCTCAATTTACTGTGGGACCACCGCGATTAGATCCGGCATAGTTGGAAATCCCCAGGGGTCAAATTTCAGCTTAAACAAACACTCCAAGAATAAGTTATACCAAAAGAGTGAAATAAGAGGAGTCGCACGCTATTCCCGTGCGGCCACTTGCAACTCCACACTATTAAATGGACAATCATGAATAGTAACTTTCAATGCTCATATCTCGCCCGTCTCAAGTCGGATTGCCCTAAAATTTGGTGAGCATGTTCGTCTCGTCAAGACGAGTGTTTTGATATGTGGCACGCCCCACGACGACACCCAAGCACGAAGAAAAGCTAGAGAGAAATTACTGATTTGTGAAGAAAGACAGGAAAATTCAGTAGCGTCGTGCCTCTCTCGAGTGGAAAAATCACGCAGCTCGCCAGCTTGATCGATGTGAGACTAATTCCTTCGCGTGCATAAGGTCTCGAGCTATCTCTAATCCAAATACTGTACCTGATGAACGGTCAAAATTCCATCGTCAAAATTCCAAATTCCGGTCAAAATTCCAAAGTTCCAAATTCATCGTCCGAACATAGAATCGAGCTACGTTTGTTGCCCCGCGATTGTGATGGCATGCTCAGTGTGATCCAGCAAAGAAATCACAAAAAAACATCAAGGAATGAGCACACTATCGATCTGAAGTTTCAAGATTCATTCAAATTTCAAGTCACATGATTGTGCCCTAAAACATGATCCACGGCTCGAAGTTGGTATCAAATCGATCGTCTTGCTGAGCCCTACAAGAAAACAATCATCTTTAGATCAACCAGGCAGCTGAACAACACTGGATCATCCATGAAAAATCATGCACGTTTTAAGGCAACACAGGGACTGTTCTGGAATTCCACAAACTATTAGGAAGAGGCAAATCTGTCATTTTGCACCCTATTTTCTAATTTCTTTTAATTCAATTAAATCTTAATTTTCAACAATTAGATTTAATTTTGGTGATCCACCCATGTTTGGGCACACTTCTATATATACCTCGTACCATCATTGTACACAAAGGCTGAAACCCTTCATAAAAGAGAGAGTTTTTACTTAATAAAGTTTCTCTTTCTTGTCATTGTTGGGTCATGATTGGAAAGAGAGAGTAATGAGAAAGAAACTTTTTAACCGGTAGCCCTGCGCTCAAGGTAAATTTTCTCTCTTCTTTTTCTCCTCCTTCGTCTGAGCTTCCCTAAGAGGCCTTGCATGGTAGTGGCAGTTCCGTGCATGCCTCTTCCATTCCGTTTTTCTCCTTCCTGTAATTCCACAGGTTACGCATGGCAATGGAAGCGCCATGCATGAGCTCCTTTTCCTCTTCTGTTTGCACGTCTCCATCTCTCGATAAGATTTGCAGACGGCGCTGCTCATCGTCGTCCGCAGCTGTGTCCTCAACGTCTCAGTGAGGAACGTGGGTAGCGAAGCTTATTGTCGTCTGGAGGGGCATCACCCTGTCGTGTGACTATTGCAGGCAGTGATGTCGATCATCGTCCCCTAAGGGTCGTGACAATAATCATCGCCATCTGCGAGATTCTCATTTCTGCCCGATGCCTATCGTCGTGTGCAGGCTTCTTCCATCGCTCGGTGCTCATCGCCGTGCGCAGGCTCGTTCCGTTCCTCTCCGCATCTATCGCCATGCGCAAGCTTCCCTTGTGCCCCACATCTATCGTCGTACGCTCCACGAGAGGTAATCACTGCATGACCCATGAGAAGTTATCATTGTGCACGTCGCAAGAAGCTATCGACATCAGCAAGAGACGTGTAGCCTTCTCGCATTGCCAATGGCGATGCTTCTTACCGTCCGCAGGATTCTCTCGTGTCCCATGTCTAGCGTCGTGTGCCTCACAGGGAGCTATCACCGTGAGCCTCACCAGAAGCCATCACCACCGGTAAGGGACCCGGTGTCTTCTCGTGATGTCAATAGCGAGGTTCATCGTCTTCTGGATTCTTACTCCCTCTGCCGTCTCGCCTCTTCATCAAGTTATCTTCTCATTTCTATCTTTATTTGAAATTTCCACTTCATCACTCCATCTTTTCACATTCTTAGCCATGCGAATATGCGTTGCCCTAAAGCAAGGGTGGGCCTCTCGGCCCAGTTGTCTTGCAAGTTAACCACAATAGTGTTGTGCAGAAAACAAGGTGATCGAAGGTCAAGGGAGGTGATTCCGATCCAGCCAAAGAAGCTAGAAGGCTTTCTTCGTGATCTAAGAGGGCGCCCATGCGAGCCTGCACGTGTAAGTCCTAAACCCACCTTAAATTCATCTCTCATCTGTTGGTATACCTGCCCTTGCTCTTGAGCAAGGTTCTTAAGAACGCAATCTCAAGTCCTAGGTTCACTAGAAACCTAAGATACTTGCCACCAGATCATCTAGATCTAGAGAGGGAGATCGGGGCACCTAACCAGCTTCGCGACTCCATTGGGGACTTATTACCCCTTCGTCAGTTCGCTCTTGTTTGATCAGTACCATCTTTTACTTTCTACTCTACTTCCTATGGCACTTTGGTTATGCAACTCGTTCATCCGAGTCGGGGACTTTCTTATCGACTGTTCGTGGAAAGAAAACCGCTCAAGCTTCCTTCCCTACATTCCTCCTGAGTCAGGACTCACAGTCCGGCTCCCAGGTTCTTTCTTAGGTTGATGCGAGAAGGGACTTAGAGGTCCCTGACGCCTGCTTCCTCGCCCTGGTTGACCCTCCATTAAGGCCCCTTACATTGGTAGCACACCTGCTACTGCACATAGCATGCACTCTGCTACTGGCAAGTCCCTTGCCAGTCATATTACTGGGGTATGTTGGAAGGCTGCCCCTTCATTTCTCGCGAAAGGCAATCAATTTGCCATCGCTTCTGAGGGTTGCCGTAAGGCTACCCCTCGAACTCCTTCACTACCCCGAACCTCTATACCTGTAGGCTCAGCACACAGAGGTGGAAGTCTTAGGGTCTCCACCTCACGCACACACCTAAGAGATTGTGGTCCAACCACTCGACCCACACCTCAGGGCAACCTTCATGCTGCCTCAAACGCGTGTTCAAGGCTAGGCCTTCTCAGGCAAAACCTTGCGCGCACCATGCAGCCCACAGCTCAGGGCAGTGTCAGTTCGGCATCAGCTCAAGCACATGAGGGTCGACCACTTTGTCCTCCCTCTCACCCACACAGCTTCACCCTGTGAGAAATGGATTTCTACCCGATCCCTCACAGACACAAGCTCGTGGGTCTCGACCTCCTAAGGTCGAACAAGTCGAGGAAACTCGGGCTGACCCTTAGGTCACCCAGACTGCTAACCCTAAAGGTGCACACACACCGACTTT
Source organism: Amborella trichopoda (assembly GCF_000471905.2). The sequence goes on from NW_006499364.1 coordinate 2,215,408, forward strand.
GCAGGTTTCGTATCGACTCTGACTCAAGCAGAGTCATGAACCAGCTCCTTCTTCTATCACTCCTCTCTCACTAGGCAAGCACCTCGAGACCTGTTACTCAAAGGTCTTCCCTAAGAGTACCATCTTGAGCTAGCCTCAGGTCAGCCATGCATAAGAACCCCACAAAGGAATTTGGGGTAATGACCTAATGTCAGACACGGGCCTCCAGCCTCCAAGGCACTAACCCAGGCTTCCCCATATCCTCGGACCCCATTCTTTGCTCCAGCTAATAGACATGACCCTCACCTGCTCAAGAAAAGCGGGGCAGTCCAAGTTCTAGGCTATGTTTGGGAAACAGATCCATAGCCGCCTTAGGATCAAGCAGAAGAAAGGTCTGCAGATTCAGACCAAAGAAACCCCCATGGAAGTCGAGGTTACCACCCTTGGTGATCTACGGCCTCATAATTCTTTCTTCCCCCTGTGGATCCAAAAGCTTGAGCTAGTCCAAGAGTATTGCTCGGTGATCATTGCCCAGACGCCAAGATCCCAAGGACACCGAGAACCGGTCCTCACAAGGTCGACGTGCAAGGCTTGAGTCCAATCGGGGCATGCTGAGCCCCTGTAGACCGACTTGCCATGTGCCACTTGCCAATCCCAGCCATCCATTATTCCACCCTTCTCTGACCTTTCAGAAGAAATTCTCAGTGTCATGGTGATTAACGAGCTGGACGATGCTCAAGAAGAGCGGATGACAAGGGTTGAGATAATGATGCAATCCATCCCCGAAAAGATGGAACTTCTAGAAACCTCTAGGTCCCCTTCTTCTCATCATGAGACCCATTTTCCATTTGATGAAGACACAGTTCCCTAGCAAACTCCCCCACCGGTCTCCCAAGACAGCTGTCTTTCTCGTGGGGTTTCCCAGACCGAGATGTATGCCTGGGGCCCCAAGAACAAGGAACCAGGCATGCAAGAGGCACCACTCTACTAGAAGTCGTACCCCTCATACATCGACAAAGTGTCTTTTCTCCAGAACTACCAATAGGGCAAGCTCCCAAAGTTCAACAGTACTACATCCCCGCACCAGCATACTACCGACTTCTAAGCGGCTTGTCAAGAGATGGCAACTGACGAGTGACTCATCCTCCATCAGTTCGTCGAGACCCTCGAAGGGCCAGCTTTCCAGTGGTATGCTCGGATGCCTCCAAACTCGGTGCACACTTGGTAGGAAATGAAGCAGTTGTTTTACCAATGCTTGTATGAAAGTCCAAAGGAACGTGGAAGCTATCCATCTCCTCACTCTGACTCAAGATCCTGGTGAGCCAGTTGACAAGTTCATTGCCAGATGGAGAGAGCTGACAACTTTTCATGCCACCTCCATGACTGAGAAAGAAACTGTTCAGACCTGCATACGAAACTTGCTTCCTGGGATCACCCTACATGTTGAGGCCTCCAATCCACCCTCCATGTCAAAGCTCTTCTCTAAAGCAGTTTGTATCGAGGGTCTGTTTAAGAACCATGGCGGTTCTCATCTGTAACCCTCTGGTTCGAACTCCCGCTCCAACAGTCGGGGCAACAAACCAAAAGTGATAATCAGTGAGGTTGTAACCGTGACTAACACCAAGAATGCAGTCCCTCAAACCCTAGACCTCTTCAAGGCACAAACGCCTTAGGTCGGAGGCAAGAAGCATTCCTATAATAAGGTCCCGCCTCCTAAAAATGCTAGTCGAAGTGACTTTTGAGCTCGAAACTAGAATAAAGTTTACCCCTTCGACAAGGAGTGGACTCCTGCACTGCTCAGACTAATGTTAGAATTGAACATGATCCAGCTACCAGAGATCAACGCAACCAAGCTGGCTGGGAAGGAGGCAAACGAGAGGTACTGTGCCTATCATAGGAAAGTAGGCCACCCCACTGATGACTGCTTTAAGCTCAATGACACTATCAAAGCCCTAATTAACAAGGGTTAGATAAAGCTCGAAGAGTTAAAGAAAGCAATCGGGGCAGCTGAGGCCTCCCACATAGTGAGGATCAATGAGGATGAGGGAGCACCCGCTATCCTCCGCACACTATTTTCCATAATGCTCAAAGAGGGACACATTACACCGAAGGAGACAAGGCAGCCTAAGTTCTTACCTTCAGGAACTGAGAACCTCTAGTGCTCGTATCACCTGATACGAGGCCATGATGAGAGCGAATACACTGGCTTCCATGAAGTCTCAGCAAAGAAGATGCAGCAATGCCAGGACGCTCATGGTAACTCAAAAGGACGCCTTCAATTCATTCTTCCACCAATATAAGAAGAATTCCCGATGTAAGCCTCAGGAAGCACTGAGCTAGACCCTCTGTAGGCCCTCTTCGAGGCAATGCTCCAACATGGTCTCGTCACTCTCGAGCCCGTCAGGCAGCTTAAACACCTTGCCCACGGTACGAAAAACCTCTGTTGCCCATATCACCAAGTATGGGGCTACGAGATGAAGGAATGCTTTAAGTTCGAAGCTATGGTCACTCAAACGGTGTAAGAGGGCCACATCATTTGTGTTGTTTACCCAGAATCCAAGCCGTCACTCCCATTCAAAAAGAAATCCTACTGCAGGTTCCTTGTGAGCATACATTGGATCCTTCAAAGCCCTCAACTTCTCAGCCCTAGAAAGTCTACCATGGGAGAAGTAGGCTCAAATACCTGAAGCGTGAGGCAGTCCACCAAGCTAGGACTACTCATCAGCCCGATAGGGTGAACCAAACCCCTTCTCAGGGATCCAGAAGGAGACGAGCACCCAAGTCCTCTCACTGAAGGAATTGTCGCCCTCAGCCACCAGTCGAGGAAGAGTTTCTTAAGCCCCTTCCTCCACTGCCAACATTACAGAACTTCATCCCAGGTGCAGCTCGCCTTATCCTGTCGTCCAATCAGACGGACGTCCTTGAGTCATCAATAGCTCAGGAGTCCTTCAATATGGGTGACGATGCTAAAAGCACCCCATAACGGTCAAAGCCAAGGCAAGACCTAATATATCCCCTACAATCGTCCAATATGGGTGACAACGCTAAAACCACCCCACAATGGTCAAAGCAGACAAGACTTAAAAAACCCCCTGCACATGTTCAATTCTGGCGATGACATAAAAAGCTACCAAAAAAATTCAAACTCTTCTTCTACTCCCTCCTCTTCTACTTCTTCCACAGGTGCAGCTCGAAAGTTCTTAGACTTGGACACTCTAAACAGAGAGCTCGGATGAACCAGTTTCAACAAGTCACAACAAAAGCGTATAAGAAAGATGCTGACCCAGGCAACTGGACTCTTGACAATTGTCAATACCTTGTCAACCAAACCAAAATTGAGCCAAATTCAACCTCTCATTCCCTCGAGGTTTATCACATTATTCAAGTTCATTAAGTGTCACCCAGTTCGGGGCAAATACTGAGTGACCCCACAGACAAGATCATGGACTCTCGATTTGAAGTTGACCCTTCCATTGCTTGGTCCGATCAGGGACCAGAAATTGTCGCCCACACTGGGCCCCTCCTAGAAGCAGAGATGTTAGGATCGTGTGTCTCTACACTTGAGATTGATGAGAAGCATTCCGAATCCCTAGATGAAGAGCTATAAGAGGCTCTAGAAGAGTGGGAAGAAGGTGGTCAGGTCACAGTTGACGAGCTTGAAGAGATAAACTTTGGGGATGAGGCAAACTTAAGGCCAACTTTCATCTCGACAAAAATGTGCCTAGAAGGGAAAGAAATTTATATCTCCCTCTTCCGAGCAAATCGGGATGTCTTCGCTTGACATTATCATGAGATGCCTGGTCTAGACCCTCAAATTTCTCTCCATCTTCTCGGCATTGATCCGTCCATCAAACCCATAAAGAAGAAATCAAGAAGGTTTAGACCCGACCTCGAGATGCAAATCCATGCTGAGGTGAATAAGCTCAGGCAAGCTGGATTCATACGCTAAGTCAAATACCCAAGATGGCTGGCAAATGTTGTCCCAGTCAAGAAGAAAAATGACCAAATCAGAGTCTGTATTGAGGGTTCATCGTGAGGTATCGTGGGCTTGAGATCAAACTGGTCAAAATCAAGGCAATCCAAAATATGCCATCTCCTACGACCCACCATGAACTGCGGTCTCTCCAAGGACAGCTGGCCTACATTCGAAGGTTTATCTCGAACCTGTCAGGGCGATGCAGGCCCTTTTCACACCTGCTGAAGAAAGACACTCCCTTCATATGGGATGAGGCGTGCCACGCTGCACTTGATGACATCAAGCAGAATTTGTTGAATCCTCCAGTGCTCGCTACGCCAGTGTTAGGAAGGCCTCTCATCCTATACATGACCGCCCTTGACGAGTCACTCGGGGCACTCCTGGCACAGAACATGATGTGGGGAAGGAAATAGCCCTCTATTATCTTAGTTGCAGGATGCAGGGAGCCAAGAAGAATTACCTTCACATCGAAAAGATGTGCCTAAACTTGATCTTTGTCGTACAGAAGCTCTGCCATTACTTGCTCGATCATGAGGTCAAACTAATCTCGAAGGCAGAACCAGTCAAGTTCCTTATGATCCGGCCATGCCTATCAGGATGCCTGACCAAGTAGGCATTATTGTTAATGGAGTTCGACATCATCTATGTACCATAAAAGGTAGTCAAAGGACAAATCCTAGCGGACTTTCTCATGGATCACCCTGTCCCCTCGGGATCTCCCCTATCAACTGATCTCCAAGAGGAAGAAGTTTTCTATGCGGCGCTAACTCGGCCGTGGGAGATGTACTTCGATGGAGCATTCTAAACTGATAGCAGAGGCACCGGAGTCATGTTCCTGACCCCCGATGGTGGAATGATTCCTCTATCCTTCTCACTGGCAGAGGCATTTTTTCATAAGAAAGCTGAATATCGGACCCTCATAATCAGATTGGAGATCACCAAGGAGCTAGACCTGGGGCAGCTAAACATCTTCGGTGACTCTGAGCTGACCTTCTAGCAGCTTAAAGGGTTTTATGACAAGAGGAAGGATATTCTTAAGCCTTATCATGACACAGCCAAATCTGATTATGAGGGTCTGATACCCAGCAGAACCTCAAGCTCAACAAAGGAAGAATGAAAAGATCCTTCGACAAGTCTGTCAAGGTTCACTCATTTGCTCGTGGAGACCTAGTCTTAGCAGTCAAGAGACCGATCTTCATGCATGGGTGCTGCAAAGGAAAGTTCGAACCTAAGTGGGAAGGTCCATTCGTAGTCAATATAGTCACACCGAATGGGGCCTATGTACTGGCAAACTCTGATGGAGAAGAGGTGATGTCCCCTCTCAATGGGAGATACTTAAACAAAGTATTATCCCTGACATATCCCTAAAATGAGGTGTGTGCAGTAAAAAGAAAGAAATGAAGATGAAGAACATTAAGCTGACTTAACAGAAGTCCATTTATTTTATTGCAAGCTACAATCAAAAGCCCATTATTAGGGAAGTTACAAAGCTCATGCATCTGAGGATAAGAAGACATTTATAGGCAAAAAATAAATGCTTTCCCAGTGAAGAAGAAGCAAAACCACCAAAGAAATGCTCCCCTCATGAAGAAGAAGAAAAACCACCAAAGAGGACGGTTACAGGCCAAAAGGAAGGAGCCAACCATTTCCGAGTAAGTCTCAATCGATCTGAGGAGGCATGGCTAGCTTCCAAGGAACCGGCCCATGATGGAATCCCTTCCTCCAAAACAACATGGACTTAACTATTGTGCTGGAGGACTTGGCTTTCGACAAACCACAATGACTAGGCCTTCTCATTTGCCATTACTCCTGGCCCCCACAAGACATCACCATCCATGGTCATCACTGCACGTAACTCAATATCGTGCAGGTGACCACTGTCGTGAATGATACCATTACCATAGGCAAGCCAGTGACACACGAGACTATCACCGCGAGCGGCAAACTCCCGAGTGTGGCTATCGTCGTGTGCGGTCTAGAGATGCGCGAAGGCAACACTGCATGTGACTTAATGTCTCACAGACCCTCATGATGCCTCAGTTCCCACTGGTTCCAATTCCCAGGAGGCATTAACTCCCACGCCTCTTCGGTTTCCCAAACTATCACTCCTTGCCGACGGCCCTCCTTCTCACGACATTTGGCCTCCCCTGCAATACTTCAAGTTTCGCTAAACTCTCCTCTGGTCACTGGAGATCCCCGTCTGACCCTTCTCTTTCCCATTTTCAATAGCTGGGAAAATCGAAAAATTGGAATCCCGAGAAGGCTTCCATGTGACCATGTAGGTTTCCCTTCTCCTTGCCTTCGCACTACAGTAGTTCACCACAAATGCATCAGAATTCCGTTGAGTTTCTGGTCAGTACACTGCCACTCCTTCTTCTTCTTCTTACGATAGGCAGAAGGTCTTCATATCCCCTGATTTCTCTACAACATCCTCTTCAGCCATGGGACTACAGGGAATGCTCCACAACTCCAGCAAAACACAATTGCGACTCCTGCAGGTTCATCGAAAAAGTCTCGGTGAAGCTCTAAGTAGCCCTCTTCTCTTGCTCGAGAAGCCTTGGCATTCCTCGAAAACCATTCACAAACATGATGTGAAGCTCCACGACCTGCTCGAGCTCGTTAGAAAACTCTTGAGGGCCTTGGTATTGCAGATTTTGGCCAAAAAACTCTAGCTGGGAAAACTCTAGATGAAGGCTCCAGCTCTTTCTCTCTCTTAAAAAAAAAATCTCTTCAACTATTTTACCCTTATGTAAAACAGTAAAATGAAGTTTTCCCCCTTTTATACTTAGCAGTGCCACAAACTGCCCCACACAAGTTTGAAAAGACACTATGGTCCCCATCTTCAGATGGCAATAAAATCGGGCCGGGGCAGTTCAAGTCCGAGGCCCAAACCGGTTATCGCCGTGTGCTGTGTAAGATGCTATCGCCGTATGCCTTCGTCAACTGCTATAGCCGCGTGCCTTCATCAAGTGCTATCGCCTTGCGCCTTCGTCAAGGGCACCAAAGGTCATCACCGCATGATTCATCTAGAGGCAATCACCGTGCGTTGCATAAGATGCTATCATCGCTCGCTTCACCTAGAGGCAATCACCATGCACTACGTAAGATCCTATCATTGTGCACCTTCGTCAAGGGCCATTATGGTGGGGCCTCGCCAAAGGCCATCGTCGTGTGCCTCATCAAGTGGTTAACGCAGCGTGCCCTTCATCAAAAGCCTAATGTCGTGAAGCGTCATCCAGAACTTAGTGCGGTGCGCACGTTCCGCCACTCTCATCTAGACCTTCATCTTACATCCTCAGGACGTTCATTCCCCGCACCCCATTCTCACTCCTTCAAGGGTTGAGTCCCCAGCTATGACTCTATTTCCCTGAGAGTCACATTCTCTCGATAGAATGGTCCATGTTGCATGACCTTAAATTGCATAGCCGTGGTTCGTGCTGCATGACCCTAAAATGCACAACTTTGGTCCATGATGCATGACCTTAAACTGCACAGCCATGGTCCATCCTGCATGATCTTAAATTGCACAGCCGTGGTCCATGCTGCATGACCTTAAACTACACAGCCGTGGCCTGTGCTGCATGAACCTAAACTGCACAAACATGGTATGTCCTGCATGACCTTAAACCATGCTACATGACCTTAAACTGCACAGCCATGGTCCGTGCTGCATGACCTTAAACAGCATAGCCAGGGTCCATGCTACATGACCTTAAATTGAATAGCCGTGGTCTGTGCTGCATTACCCTAAACTGCAAAGCCGTGGTCCATGCTTAATGACCTTGAACTAAACAGCCGTGGTCTGTGTTGCATGACCTAAACTCCACAGCCATGTTTTATGCTGCATGACCTTAAACTGCACAGCCTTGGTCTTTGCTACATGACCCTAAACTACACAGCCATGGTCTACGCTCCATGACTTTGAACTGCACAGCCATGGTCCAAACTACATGACCTTAAACTATAGTGAACGTCTAGTTGCACAACCTTAAACTGCATGGTGCTAGCCGCATGACTTAAAACTGCATAGCCATTGTCCAAGTTACATGACCTTAAAATTGTAATGCATGACCCTGTAGTAAAACGATATATAGCGAGACAAATAGTTAATAAGCGTGACTTTAAACTGTGAAATGGACGCACCCCTTCGTCAGGTGTATTGCATCAACATCCTTAGTGGAGCTAGGCATATACTCCTTACCCCTTCAATCCCTGATGTGACCCACTACCCTCAGTAGGGTTGCATCTGTACTCTAACCTATCATTCTCAGCAGAGTTACATGCACACCATTACTCATCATCCCCAGGGAGTCACACTTACCTTCCTAATCCTCAGTGAAGTCTGCTTCGGCTTGCCATTCCTCGTAGGCCACCATCTTCATCTAAATCTCTTTGCTTGTGTATAGACTTTACTATTTTTATTCCAAGGGACTCAGATAGCTATCCACAGACCTATCCCCCATGCAGCTTCACCTACATGGCGACCCATACAATGGTCTGTGCAGCATGACCTTCAACTGCACAGCCATGGTCCATGTTGCATGACCTTAAACTGCACAATCATGGTCCATGTTGCATGACCCTAAACTGCACAGCCGTAGTCCATGCCGCATGACCCTAAACTGGATAGTCATGGTCCATGCTACATGACCTTAAACTGCACAACCATGATCCATGCTATATGACCTTAAACTGCATAGCTATGGTCCATGCTACATGACCTTAAACTACACAGCCATGGTCCATGTTTTATGACCCTAAACTGCACAGCCATGGTCCATGTTGCATGACCTTAAACTACACAGCCGTGGTCTGTGCTGCATGACCCTAAACTGCACAGCCTTGGTTCGCATTGCATGACCTTAAACTACACAACCATGGTCCAAACTATATGACCTTAAACTATAGTGTCAGTCTAGTTGCACGACCTTAAACTGCCTAATCCTAGCTCCATGTCTGTAAACTACATAGCCATGATCCAAACTATATGACCTTAAACTATAGCGAAGGTCTAGTTGCATGACCTTAAACTTCCTAGTCCTAGCTACATGACCTCTAAACTGCATAGCCATGATCCGAACTATATGACCATATACCATAGTCTATATCCTAGTTCCATGAAAATTAAAGGCTCAGCATCATTGTCCAAACTATATGACCTTAAGGTGTAGCGAAGGTCTAGTTGCACGACCTTAAATTGTCTGGTCCTAGTTGTATGAGTTTAAACTGCATAACCATGGTCCAAGCTATATGACCTTAAACCATAGTGCATGTCCTAGTCGCATGACGTTAAACTACTTTGCACAGGTCCTGGAGGCACAACCTTAAAATTTCCCCCACAAACGCGCACACCCCATTTACGAGCATTTTCATGCACGCTTTCCTTAACTGACCCATTCGTATGCGCGCACCACCTTCATTGCTTCCCTAGTGAACCCATTCACTTCACTACCATTGTTCATCATTCTCTAGTGAGTCTCACCCATGCTCACAAAGATGGCAAACCATTTCGCCATCCATACTCGTCATCAGCTAGTGGGTCACCATTTTTCACCCACCATTCATACACCATTCATCTTTCATAGGTAGCCTCATTCCATCTCCCCAAAGTGAGTCAAGGTCATCACCATACTCACTCTATGGCCTCCTCAGACTGTCATTCATCACCACTATGGTCCAGCTATATGACTCTAAACTATAGTACACGAACTGGCTGCATGATGTTAAAAGGCTTCGCACATGTCGTGAAGGCATGACCTAAACATGCCTTCACAATAAAAAAAAAAGGGCATAGTGTAAACTTGGACAAGGGAACGCCATGAGTAAAAATGACAGACAAGCATGGTCAAAAAACCATGAGTAAAAGAGTTTCGTGAAAACAAAAACCCAGGCATGGTGAAACCCTAAGGGCACCGTGAGCAAAAACGGATGAAAAGGGTGGACATGGTCCCAAGGTCATGAATAAAAGAACCTAAAAATCAAGGAAGTTGGTGAGAACCATCTTTACGGCGCCACTTCCCCTGTTCATGTGAAAACCGGCAAAATGGCCCTTGGACCAACAAAACAGGTTGACGGAGCACCACAGCCTCGGCCAACACACAATTTCCAAACAATCATAATTCTGGTTGGCGAGGTCTACCTAAAATCATCAACTGCCAGCATCCAATCACAACACAAAATGGCTCATCTGAGAGTGAGAGCCTCATAAGATCTCCCACATTTTACCTCTAAAAACAGCAAGAGTCCTTATGAGTGAGGACAATGACAGAAAGATCCCTCCAAAATGCTAAAGATCCCCATGAAGGAAAGAAGCTGACGAAGCCAGGGCCTAACCTGCGAGAGACTTCAAGGTAATGTCTCTTCATGAGATCGCCTCACTTAAAATCTTCCTTAGCCGAAATTTTCTATTGGACCCGGCCGGATGGGGCCCAAGAGGTCGCCTTGCCGAAATTCCCTCTAACGATAGGCCCAGACTTTCAGGATAGGTCAAAAGCCCCTGACTGGACCCCACTAAATGGGACCTACAGAGATACCCTGATCATCAAAAGCAAACCTGATGCAATAGCAAACAATGCCAACCAATGGTTCATAGCACTTGACCTTTAGATAGGCATGATTCTGGCTTATGAGGTCCCTATAAAATCCTCAAGCTGTCAGAATCACAAATAGTCCCTCCAGGGTGAGGACTTCGATAAGATCCGTCAATGGTTTTTCTCCCTCTAATGTCCCCATGGATGGATTCATACATTACGTCCAAACGTCCGAGCATCCTAATCACGATATTGCGTGGACCTCCTCGTCGTTCATGTAGTCCTTGGCTAGCCCAGAAGAAATTTCTTGAATAATTGCACTTCTTGATTCTCTCGAAGCAAACATTCGGTGGGGCATGCTGTTGGAAGATATTTTTCATCATCATGGAACCCCAGCTCAATAAAAGCCTAACAAATAGTGGAAAAATCTAATAGTCTGATAATAGCCCCAGAACTAGTCAAGATCTTCATGAAACCTCTCAAAAGTTCCCTGTCAAGTTTTGTTGCATTCTGACATGTCTAAGGCACTGCAGACTGAGAAATAATTCCAACAGAATCAGCCTCTAGCATCATGAAATGGACCCCTATAACTGTATCTACATTTTTAGTGCCTCAATTTGTTATGAAACCACTGCTATTGGATCCGACATGGTTGAAAACCCCTAGTGGTCAAATTTAAGCTAAAACAGATACTCCAGGAAGAAGTTATAGGTAAAAGAGTGAAACAAGAGGAGTCGCACGTTATTCTCATGCAGCCACCTTACAACTCCACACCATTAAAGGGACAGTCACGAACAGTGAATTTTGACGCTCATATCTCGCTTGTCCTAAATCCGATCGTACTCAAATTTGGTGAGCATGTTCGTCTCGTCAAGACGAGCATTTCGATGTGTGGAACACCCTACAACGACGCCCTAGCATGAAGAAAAGCTAGAGAGAAGTTTCTGATCCTTGCAGAAAGTGCATAAAATTCAGCAACGTCATGCCTCGCTCGAGTGACAAAATTACGCCTCTCATGAGCCTGATCTACAGGAAACCAATTTCATCATGTGCATAAGGTCTCGGGCTATCAATGACCCAAACCTCGTACATGATGAATGGTCGGATTCTTCACACAAACCCGATGAAGTAATTGCAAATTTCGTCGCCGAAATTCCAGATTCTGACCAATATTCCAAAGTTGCAAAATCTTCGTTTGAGCAGAGAATCAAAGCTGCGTTTGTTGCCCTGCGATCACGAGGGCATGCTCAGTGTGATTCAGCAAAGAAATCACAGAAAAACATCAAGGACCAAGCACACTATTGATTTGAAATTTCAAGATTCATTCAAATTTCAAGTCACATGATCATGCCCTAAAAACACGATCCATGGCTCGAAGTTGGTATCGAATCGATCGTCATGTCGAGCCCTATAAGAAAACAATCGTCTTTAGATAAACCGAGCATCAGAACAACCCCGGATCATTCATGAAAAGTTGTGCACGTTCTAGAGCAACATAAGGACTGTTCTAGAATTCCACAAATTGTTAGGCATTGGCAAATCTGTCATTTTACACCCAATTATTTTAATTCAATTAAATTTTAATTTCCAATAATTAGGTTTAATTTTGATCATCCTCCCATGTTTGGGAACACTTCTATATTTACCGCATATCATCATTGTACACAAAGGCAAGAACCCTTCACAAAAGAGAGAGTTTTTCCTTTATAAAGTTTATCGTTCTTCTCATTGTTGGGTCATGTTTGGAGAGAGAGTAAGGATAGAGAAACTTTTGGATCGGCACCCCTAGGTTCAAGGTAAATTTTCTCTCTTCTTCTTCTCCTCATTTGTCTCAGCCTCCATAAGAGGCCATGCACGGTAGTGGCAGTACCATGCATGCCTCTTCCTTTCTTTTTTACTCCTTCTTATAATTTCACAGGTCGCACATGGTGATGGTAGCGCTATGTGTGAGCTTCTTTTCCTCTTCTATTCACGCGTCTGCATCTCTAGGAGAGATTTGCAGGCGGTGTTGCTCATCGTCGTCCATAGGTGTGTCCTCGACGTCTTAGTGAGGAACGCGGGTAGCGAAGCTTATTGGCGTCTGCAGGGGCTTCACCTTTTCTCATGACTATCGCAGGCAGAGATGTCTGTCGTCGTCCATGAAGGGTCATGGCAATACTCATCGCCATCTGTAAAATTTTCTTTTGTGCCCAGCGCCTATCGCCATGCATAGGCTTCTTCCGTTAACTCTTTGCCCATCACTGCACGCAGGCTCTTTCTGTGCCTCTACACGTCTATCGCCGTGCGCAAGCTTCCGTTGTACCCCACGCCTATCACCGTGCACTCCACGCGAGGTAATCACCACATGATGCATGATAAGTTATCCTCATGCGCCTCACCAGAAGCTATTGTCTTCTGTAAGAGACGTGTGGCCTTCTCACGTTTCCAACGGTGTTGTTTCTTGCCACCCATGAGTTTCTCTCGTGTCCCACATCTAGTGAGGTGTGCCTCATAGGGAGCTATCGTCGTGAGATATCACCACTGGTAAGGGACGTGGTGTCTTCTCGTGATGCCAACGGCGAGGTCCATCGCCATCTGGATTCTTCCTCCCTCCACCCTCTCGCCTCTTCATCAAGTTCTTTTCTCATTTCTATCTTTATTTGAATTTTCCACGTCATCACTCCATCTTCTCAAATTCTTATCCATGTGAATGTGTGTTGTCCTAAGACAAGGGTGGGCCTTTTGGCCCAGTTGTCTTGCAAGTTAACCATAGTAGTGTTGTGCAGAAAACAAGGTGATCGTAGATCAAGGGAGGCGCTTTCAAACTAGCTAAAGTAGCCGGGGAAATTTTTTCGTGCGGAGTAAGTCCCAAATCCACCTTAAATTCCTCTCTCATCGGTTGGTATACCTACCGTTGCTCTTCAGCAACATTCTTGAGAGAGCAATCTCATGTCCCGAGTTCACTAGAAACTCGAGATACGTGCTGCCGGATCATTTATATCTGGAGGGCGAGATCGAGGAACCTAACCATCCAAATCCCATATTTTTTCCATAGAAATATAATGGAAAAAGCACAGCTCGATCTGGCGATACCAGTAGTATCTCCCTAGTCATTTTGTTTCAGATGGGTTTGGGGTTCTAGGTTCCTGTTCTGTAACCAGTTGGGGTGTTTCTGGCTCCTGTTTACAGATTTGGGCCTCTGAACACATTTCCATTGTCTGTCCTCCTCGATCAACGACGGTTGTATCTGTTGCTCTGGGACTGACATATGTCAATGATACCACCCGGCCTCGTGATGTCAAGCATTATTGCAGGATTCTTGACGAGTTGTCGCCATTCAATTCGGTGATCAAGGGTCTTGAGAATGTGCCTCTGTTTTTTCCTGCTATGGGGTGTTCATGTCTTATTTTGGCTGGCAGTACTTCATAGAGGGGTGTTTCCCTTAGAGGGTGCTTCGCCCTTTATCCATACTCAGTATTATACTTCCCCAGGAGAGACCATCGATCGTCACCCTATCTTTCCGCTTCGATGACATTCTTCAACCCTTTTGGTTACGGTGGGTTTGTTGTGGAAGGGGAAGAAGTCTTCTTTTAGTGAAATGTTGGTTAAGCAAGACAAGCCCACAGCCACTTCAAACTATGATTCTTGGTGGGAACGTGCCTGCCCTCTTCCACCAAGTCCCAATGCTTCGAGACTTCATGATGAATCTTCTGCGCTTGCTCGGGATCACATGTCTTCTCGAGAAGACGATGCCTCTTCTTCAAATAAGCGAGTTAAATCGAATGAGTATGTTTCTATCATCAGTTTGGAATATGCTAAAGTTGAATTGGCTCGATGGGCAGCCTTTGTGGCGGAACTCACGAAGAAGGATATTGATCTGAGCCAAAGACTTAATAGCTAAAGTAGTTTTCTCTTCTTTATTTTTTTATTTTTATTTTTGACACTAATAAGTTGATCTCTTGATCATTCTCATTTTCAGTAATTTTTTTTTTTTTTTTATTGAAGTCTCTTAGGACGGTAGAAATTTCTGTCTCAGGACGAGAGTTGATTGTGTAAGTGCATGTAATAAGACCATTTTCAATGGATGAATAAAGTGGCATTTTGAGACATCCATAATTTTATTTCCCATTTTGATTGATCCTTTGGGATTGTGGAGTGTTTTTTTTTTGTCTCCATGTTGGTGCCTTTGTTGCGAGGTCAACTTGGCCCTGTTGTGGGGAGTTTGAAAGCCCTTTTTTTATTGCCTCTATTGGGGATTCCTTATTCAACTTTCCCCTATTGGGGTGTTCTTATTTCTCTATAAGTGTGCTGTTTTATTCGCCGAAGCATAGTGGAACACTTTCTTTGCACACACTTTTCAAACTGAATTCCTACAAATTCTGTCCCCTAGATGTAGGGTTTTTATCTCGAATTCCCAACTGTTCGGTCATCGTACATACACACAGGGATGAGCTTGTCTCATTTTGCCTAAGGCGATCTACCTGAGAGAGAGAATGCTTCCAAACTAGCCAATGTTGTCATCATCGAGGTTCACCCAAGTCCGATATGTGGTAGTTAGTAGCTATACTTATACAACCATGGAGTGCTTGACTAGTTTCAAGCCTTCATAGTAGGTGTAGGAATTTGGATTCGAGAACAAGGTCCGACGACTAACAGTTTAACCTCTTGTAGTGATAGAAGAAGTCCTTTCTAAAAGGGGTTTGGGAATTATAAGGTTTTAACAATCAAATTGAAAAATTATTTAGTTAGGTGCCTCGATCTCGCCCTCCGGATCTTAGAGGATCGGGCGACACGCGTCTTAGGTTCCGAGGGAGACTCGGGACTTTTGTGAGATTGCTCTCTCGGGAACCTCGTTGAAAAATAAGGGCAGGTGTTACCAACCGGTGAGAGAGAAATTTTATAGGTGGGTTTGGGACTTACTAGGGCTGACTCACATGGGCGCCCTATTAGATCATGAAGAAAGCCCCCCAGTAATAAAACTGGTTCGGAATTGCCTCCCTTGACTCGTATTCTTCTTATTTTCTGCTTTTCTGCAATCACACACGTATATGGCATAGGTTATGGGATGGGTGGGTCAGACCTCACCCTTTTCCTCTCTGATGAACGTACACAAGCTTGCGCATTTAAAAAGAAGAAAGAAAGATGGGGGAGAGAAGAATTCGACCAAGTGATAGGATCAGAGCAGCGACTAGGCTGGTTGATAATTGGCCTAACTTGGTATCCAAATTGGCTCGGTAATGAAGACCGGCTCACGGTATCACCACTAGATGTTATTACTTATATCGACCAGTTAAGAATGATGGTCGATCTATCATGGTAGTAAAGAGGGCCAAGTGATCCTAGTGCATTACGGCTAGACGACAGGCTTGTCATGAGATGCTAACCTCCATCCCTCTTGGTCGAACGCAAGAGTAGTAGAGGATTGGTTTGAAGAGAAGAAGAGAATAGACAGAAGGAGAGTGAAGAAGGAAGAGAGGAAGGAGAAGAAAGGATAGAGGATGCATTCTTCATTAGACATTGCCGATTGTTTCAGGACATGAGAGAGAGAGGATGCTGTCGGTGCTAAGTCTCGTCAACTGACAGAAGAAGAGACAGAAAACCAGTCGACACTAGGTCTCACCGACTGACAGAGGAAGAGAAAGAAAATCAATCGACGCGAGGTCTAGTCGATTGATAGAGGAAGAGAGAGAAAACCAATCGATGCTAGGTCTCATCGACTAATAGAGGAAGAGAGAGAAACCTAGTTGGTGCTAAGTCTTGAGGAAGAGAGAGAAAACTAATCTAAACGAGGTCTCACAGACTGATAGAGGAAGAGAGAAAAAATAAGTCAATGCTAGGTCTCACCGACTGATAAAGGAAGAGAGAGAAAATCAGTCAATGTTAGGTCTTACCGATTGATAGAGAAAGAGAGAGAAACCCAGTCAACATTAGGTCACATTGACTGACAGAGGAAGACAGAGAAACCCAGTCGGGACTAGGTCACGCCTGCTGATAGAGGAAGAGAGATAAAACCAGTCGGTGCTGATAAAGAAAGAGAGAGAAACTCAATCGGCGATATGTCATGTCGACTGGTTGAAGAAGAGAGAGAAAACCAGTCGGTGCTAAGTCTCACCAACTGATAAAAATAGAGAGAGAAGGCCAACTGATGATATGTCTCACCGACTAACAAAGAGAGAGAGAGGAGACCAACCGGCCCTAAGCCTCGTCAGTTGCATCAAAAGGGGACAAATGGAGATAGAGATTAGGAGAGAAGAAAGAGAAAGAGACAAAGAAAAGATAAAGAGAGAGAAAGAGAGAGAGAGAGAAGAGAGAGAGAGAGAGAGAGAGAGAGAGAGAGAGAGAGAGAGAGAGAGAGAGAGAGAGAGAGAGAGAGAGAGAGAGAGAGAGAGAGAGAGAGAGAGAGAGAGAGAGAGAGAGAGAGAGAGAGAGAGACGTAGACGTACGTACGTACGTACGTACGTACTACGTCTACGTACTACGTACTACGTACTACGTACGTACGTACTACGTACTACGTACTACGTA
>NW_006499364.1:2232416-2288496 GCF_000471905.2 Amborella trichopoda
AGAGAGAGAGAAGAGAGAGAGAGAGAGAGAGAGAGAGAGAGAGAGAGAGAGAGAGAGAGAGAGAGAGAGAGAGAGAGAGAGAGAGAGAGAGAGAGAGAGAGAGAGAGAGAGAGAGAGAGAGAGAGAGAGAGAGAGAGAGAGAGAGAGAGAGAGAGAGAGAGAGAGAGAGAGAGAGAGAGAGAGAGAGAGAGAGAGAGAGAGAGAGAGAGAGAGAGAGAGAGAGAGAGAGAGAGAGAGAGAGAGAGAGAGGAAGGAGAGAGAAAATTACCTACCTGAAGGGTACTGACCCTTTTCTTCTTTCTACTCTCTCTCTCCAAGACTTACTTACAGACTCAAGCAATGAATGAAATTTTTTATCCAATTTTCAAACAATCAACTGAAGGCTGAGGGGGTCATGTTTACAATGAGGTAGTGTTTGTTTGTATAGAATTGTACACAAACATGGGTGGATTGATCAAAATTAGACCTAATTTTTGAAAATTAAGATTTAATTGAATTAAAAGAAATTCTAAAAATGAGTGCAAAAGGATTGTTTTACCCCTGCCTAACAATTTATAGAATTTCAGAACAGTCCCTACAGCTGCCAGAGAACTTGCGTGATCTTCCGTGGATGACCCGGGGTTGCTCTGATGCTCGTTTGATCGAAAGATTATTGTTTTCTTGTAGATCTCTACATAGCGATCGTTTTGATGATCGTTTTGATGCTAACTTCGTGCCATGAACATGTTTTTGAGCCATGATCACGAGACTCAAAATTTGTTTGAATCATGGAAATTTCAGATCAACAGTGCACTCGTTCCTTGATGTTTTTCGATAATTTTTCATCGTAGTGCACTAAGCATGTTGTCACTATTACATGACAACAAACGGGATGCGATTTGGAACCTGAAAGAAAATTTCACAACTTTTGAGTTTTAGCCGGAAAAGTAGAATCCAGCGGCCAAAATTTCAGTTACTTCATCGGCTTCATGCATGAGCATCCATCATGTACGGGGTTCAGATTAATGATAGCACTGGACCCTACGCACACAAGGAAATTGGTTTCACATTGATTCATTGCGCGAGCGTGGTGATTTGGCCCTTCGAGCGAGGCTTGTCGCTGTTGAATTTTCTGCATATTCTTCACGGATCGGCAACTTCTCTCAAGCTTTTCTCCCTGCGCGAACATCGTGCCACATATCGAATTGTTTGTCTTGATGAGACGAATACGTTCACCAAAACTGGGAGCGATTCGACTATGAGCATGAGAGTTACGGGCCTTGAAAGTGACTACCCATAAATATAAAAACAACCACCTTATATGGTTTTTTGGTGTAGTGAGGCCACACGGGAATAATGTGCGACCCCTTCTGTTTCAAGTTTTGCTCATATCTTTGTTTTGAGGTGTCTAATTAAGCTAAAACTTGCCACATAGGGGATTTCGACCATGCTGGATCTAGTGAAAGTGGTTCTACAGTGATTTAAGACACCAAAAAATGTAGTTTCAGTTGTAGGGTACGTTTCAGGATGCTAGAGGCCATTTTTTTGAAAATTGTTCCCTTGTGTTCACTGCTTTAGACATGTCTGATAGCGATGAAACTTGGCAGGTAGTCTTTTGAAATGCTGATAAACATCTTGACCAGTTCTGGGGCTCTTATGAGACTGTACGGAAATTTCACTGTTTTGTAGGTTTTATTGACCTTCTTCCTACCAAGGACCAAGGTGTTGAAAAATACGTTCAAACAGCTTGCACCGTCGAATGTTGTGCTTCTAGAGAAGCGAGAAGGATAATCATTCAAAAAGTTTCCTTCGACGTTTACATTTTTCCTTCCTAGCCATAGGACCACGTGAACGTCGAGGAGATTCACGTAATGGTGCAACAAGGCTGCTCAAACGTAGGGATGCATTGTTTGTAGGTCTGTCCATGGAGAATTTACGAGGAGAAGAGACTTTTTTGAGGGATCTTGTCAAATTCCTCACCCTCGTGCAGATTGTTTGTGATTCTGAATCTGAGAATTTTGTACGAACCTCGTCAGTCAAAATCAAGCCCATCTGGCAATTGAGTGCCATGGCGAAGGGCATTGTTCCCATTTGGTTTGGGTTCGTTGGTTTGCTTTGCTAGGCGCTGTTTGTTGCTACACCAAGTTTACTTTTGACGTTCCGAGTAGCACTTTGGGTCTCGACTATCGAGTCCAATCGAGGGCAGTGTTAGGCAGTCTCGAAGGTCTAGGCCTGTCGGCTAGGTGAATTGAAGTCACTAGCAGGTTCTCCCCTTGCTTTGTCAGTTTCATTCCTTTGTAATGTTTGTTTCTTAGAGTGATTATGACCTCGTGAGAATAATGTTCTTCCTCATGAGACTTGTCTTGCCGTCTTGGCGAGTCTTCTATCTTTCAAGTCCTTTTATAACTGGACTAAGATTGTCGGAATTTTTTCCTTGAAGCTCATGTTTTTTGGTTCTTGCTTTTTATGTCATCAGGGATATTCTTCTTTTGAGTGAGGATTGAAGTTGCCTATTGAGGCGAGTGCTGCATCAACCTGTTTATTGATCCAAGCGTCCTTTGCGGAGTTTCACTTGGTCTTGGGAAGCGGCACTGTAGAGACAGTTTTCACCAACTTCTTTTTATGAGGTTCTTTTACCCATGACCTTCTGGTCATGTCCACCTTTTTTTTTATTCTTACTCACGATGCCCTTTTAGGTTTTCACCGTGCCCGGTTTTTTTATTCACATAACTCTTTTGCTCATGGTTTCATGACCATGCCCATCCGTCATTTATCCTCATAGCGTTCCCTTGTTCAGGTATACACTATGCCCGTTATTCTTTCCTCTTCTTCTTTGTGAAGGCATGTTTAAGGTCACGCTTCTGGGACCTGTGTGAAATAGTTTAACGTCATGCGCCCTGGACGTGCACTATGGTTTAAGGTCATACAGCTGGACTGTGATGGTGATGGATGACAGTCTATGAAGGCCATGGAGTGAGTATGGTGGTGGTTTGGCTCACTTGGGGAGATGGCTCGGGGCTACCTATGAGAGATGGACAATGTATGAAAGGTGAGTGGACGATGGTGACCCACTAACTTACAATGGGTATGGCTGGTGGGATGGTTCGTGGTTTTGTGAGCATGGGTGAGACTCAACGGGGAATGAGGTATGGTGATAAAATGAATGAACTCACTGGGGAGGTAATGACGGTGGTGTGTGCACACTATCAGGTAGGTTAGAAATGGTGTGCATGAAAATGCACGTAAAGGCATGTGCACATATGTGGAGGCGAGTTTATGGTCATGCCTCCGTGACCTGGGCAAAGCAGTTTATCATCATGTCAGCAGGATGTGAGCTATGGTTTAAGGTCATACAGCTTGACTGTGGCTGCTGAGGCTTTTAATGTCATGCAGCTAGAACGGGTGCTATCGTTTAAGGTCACACAACTAGACTGTGGTTATGTAGTTTAAAGTCATACAATTAGGATCATGCAGTTTAAGGTCGTGCAACTAGACCTCCGTTACAGTTTAAAGTCATATAGTTTGGACCATGATGCTATGCAGTTTAAGGTCATGCAGCACGGACCACCGGTACATTTTAAGGTCATATAGTTTGTACCATGCAATTTACAGTCGTGCATCTAGACTAAGGATATGCAATTTTAGAATCGTGTAGCACAGACCGAGGCTATGCAATTTAAAGTCGTGCAGCACGAACCGAGGCTATGCAGTTTAGGGTCCTGCAGTAGGACCGAGGCTGTGCAGTTTAGGGTCATGCAACACGGACCGAGGCTATGTAGTTTAGGGTCATGCAGCATGGATTAAGGCTGTGCAGTTTGGGGTCACGCAGCACGGATCGAGGTCGTGCAGTTTAGGATCATGCAGCATGGACGGAGGATGTTTAGTTTAGGGTCATGTAGCATAGACCAAGGCTGTGCAGTTAGGGTCGTCCAGCACGAATTGAGGCTGTGCAGTATAGGGTCGTACAGCACTGACTGAGGCTATGTTGTTTAGGGTCATGCAGCATGGACCGAGGCTCTATGTAGTTTAGGGTCCTGTAGCACGAAACGAGGCTGTGTAGTTTACGGTAATGCAGCACGGATCGAGACTGTGCAGTTTATGGTCGTGCAGCACGAACCGAGGTTCTGCAGTTTAGGATCATGCAACACGGATCGAGGCTATGTAGATTAGGGTCATGTAGTGCGGATCGAGGCTGTGCAGTTTAGGTCATGCATCATAGACCGAGGCTGTGCAGTTTAGGGTCATGCAGCATGGGCCGAGGCTAGGTTGCCATGTAGGTGGAGCTCCATGGGGAATAGGTCTGTGGATGGCGATCCGACTCCCTAGGGATAAAATGGTTAAGGCCATTCACAAACTGAAGGCCTAGATGGAAATGGTGACCTGATGAACGCTGGTCAATAGAGGCAGGCTTCACTAAGGTTTAAAGCAGTTAAGCGTACTCTTTAGAGAATTTTCTTTTGAGGATAACTTGACTCCCTGGGGTTACTATAGCTTGGTATGAAACAGACCCACCGAGATTTGAAGAGGTAAGAATGACACTCACCCCACTGAGGATAATGGGCGACAGTATGGGTGTGACTTCTACTGGGGATGAGGGACAGCTCCTGACTTCATTTGGGAAGTCACGGTTTGGGTGCAACAACCCGTGCATAACTCCACTAGGGATGACACATCCTGGCTTGGGTGCAACTTCACTAAGGATAGTGGTAGGGCATATACTGCTTGAAATACGGCCGACGCCATGTGTAGCGCTAATGGTCTATTGCGAATATTCAACCGGGCGCTAAGTTCTCACAACATAATTGACACTGGGTTGTTAAAGATCGACCCATGATGTTATCTGAAGTCAACTGGTGTTGAGTTAACCGGCACTAAGGTCGTTTCTGGAAACACACCAGATGCTAAGTCAACCGGCACTGGGGTTGCATTTGGAAACTCACCCGACGCTAAGTTAATCGGCGTTAAGGTTGTATTTGGAAACTCACACGGCGTTAAGTCAACCGGCACTAGGGTCGTCTTGAAATTTACACCCGACGCTAAGTCAATCGGCGTTGGGGATAAGAGTTACCTCGAGCCTTGGGTCGAGACCTGACCCGTCTCATCGTTGCTTGGCTTCCCTTGGACACAACTGGAATTTTGAGTTTGTGAAGGGTGTTTGAGGGTAGCGTAGTCTATATAAGGGGGTAAAATCTCGTTTTACCTTACTTTTCACCATGGGTAAAAACTTAAGCAATAGTTTTTTTTAACAGTGAGGAGAAGGTGTGCCCGGTTGAAGTTTCGGCAAGCAGTAAGAGTTCAACAGGAGTTTTGCAGAGAATATTCTTCACCAAACTGCAGGATTCCCACAATGGTCTTGCAGAGAAAACCTTCGGAGTGTGGACTTTGGCCAGAATTGGAGAAGTTACAGAGAGAGTAGCAGAGAGAGGATTCTCCTCTGAGAAGTTTTCTGTGAAAGAGAGGAAATTCTGAGTGCAGTTTTCCTCTCTGGTAGGGATTTTTAGGGGTTTCTCGACGATTGTGGAAGTTTTTTGGCACTGCAATGATGTTGCAGAAGTTTCCAGGAATTTAGGGGAAGTTTGCAAGAGTTTTTCGGTGAGGTTCTGGTGACACTCAGGTTAAAAAAAAAGGAGGGAAAGTTCTGGCAGGAGATTAACAGTCGCAAGAGGTTGGCCATACAATTGTAAGAGGTGAACTGTCGTGGGGAAGGCATACAGCTGGTGACAGGTTGGCCTTCGTCCTTGGAAATCGTATGGTTATCAATCGCTCATGTGTGAAGCAGTGCGGAAAGACGTGGAGACGGTTTTTAGTCAAGATAGAAAAGTTCAAGGTGTCATGACTATGATTCGTGGCACGTGCGAGAGATGCGATCACAGCAGGCACTAGCTTTGGACAAGCTTAACCATCGCGGGGGTGTTGGCAACCTTAACTAGTGTTGAGTGCAAAAAGACTCAACTTACACTAGTTGTTTGGTGCTCAATCGGTGCTAGGTACTGAGAAGCTCGATCAGTGATGAGCGTTTATCAAACTCACCCGACGCTATTTGTTAATACGCAACTGGTGCTGAGCATTGAGAAGCTCCCCCAGTGATAAGTGTTTGAGAGGCTCAACCGGCACTGGGTGTTTGTCAAACTCACCCGACGCTATTCGTTAATACGCAACCGGCGTTGAGCATTGAGAAGCTGACTTGGCGATAAGTGTTTGAGAGGCTCAACCAGCACTGTTCCAGTGCCTAAGCAGCTTTTGGGAGTGTACTCCTAAGTCCATTTGTAATGGCTGAATCTTCTTACCAAATACCTGATGTGAGGATGCTCCCAAGGGAAGAAGAAATCTACGCCCGTGATTTTACGGGTGAAGTTTTATCAGGGGTGAACCCATTTGGCTGGTCCAGCCAGTGTGTGAACGAGAATGGCCCCTTAGTGTTACATTCATTACTAATCCCATATGCTTTGAAGTGCGGGAGGGCAATGATGGCAACGTCTATATTGAAGAAGGGATAACACTTCTTCATTGTATGCATCAAAACATAGCTTCTGGGGAGAACTTGCCCACCAAGGGGAAGCGAATGGTCCAGGTGAAGGGATTACATAGGTGGTCAACAAAAGGGCACCGGATTAAGGGACAACACCAATATCTGAAGGGATATGCTTTCTGGACTGCCAAGGTATTGGCTTCGTATGGAAGAACTCTTGAGCATGCTTCGCTGTTAGTAATGGTCTAGTGTTCAGGCAACTACTACGAATGTTGCTCTAATACAATAAAGGTATTGCGGGAGACGTGGAGCCATGTAAGTAATACTTGGCTTCTTGGTCATGGTGAAGTGAGAATCTCTTTACTCGACCTTCACTTCATTGGAGGTCTCCTGATGATCAGGGCTATGTATGACAAGTTTGTGCCCTCAAACTCGGTCATCTTTGGTGGTGTTAACTTGGGGCATGAAGAGCCGTCGGCCAGTCTTCCAAAGATATTTGAGGCTTATCAATTGATTGTAGACCAATCTACCAATGGCAGGGTCACCTTTATAGAATGGGTGAAATTCTTTTGCGGGGATTATCCTGAGGACGGTCAGGGTACTCCAAAGGGAAAAGGGAAGGGAGTTGCGAAAGAGACACCTCCCATAAATCAACTCGAGACCGGCGATGACTGTGTCTTCTTGGCTACTTACCTAGCCTTATTCTTGTGAAAATTCATGTTCCTTGGCTAGGGGAATGACATTCGTCCAGGGGTACTATATGTGGCATGCGACGTGGCCAGAGGGCGTGAGTATGCCCTTTCTCAGCCAGTCCTGTGCAACATATATCATGGCTTGGAGGCCATCTCCCACGGAAAAGCCTACAAGGGTAAAGAGGGAGGGAACAACATCGTAGGAGGAAAAGCTTTTCCTGGAGATTTTAAAACTCTGTTCCCTATGCATTAGGTGTATGGGTGGCTAGGGGCTTATTTCCCTGACACCTACGTCAAGCATCAACGCTCAGGAAATAAATTGTGGCCTTTCTTGATGAAGATTGAGAACCAGAGGGCTATCTTCCATACCCCAGGGGAGGCTCAGGGTCAATTCGGGAATGATTCTTTGAACATGAGGAGATTCCCTTTTCCGATCGGGAGCTTCACCGACCGTGCTTTTGTTGATGAATTGGGGAAGCAACTGGATGGTTCCCAGACAACAATTAAGGAACTCATGGTCATGCTGAGCATCAGAGGGGGATTTTTACCTTATCAGACTCCACACAGTGCTCGGCTAAAGGGGGTTTCCCCCCATTGCTACTTCTGTCAGCACGGGCTTGACCAAGGCTGCCCCTTCTTGGTATTCTTTGAGAAGCGCCGGAGTAAGGTGCATAAGGGGAGGGCCGAAGAGTTTTGAACTTTCCAAGAGTGTTGGTTGCCAGAGCATATACGGATTGCTTGGTCCATGTCTCTTGAAATGAAAAAGACTAGCAAATATGTGCTGCCTCACTTTGGTAGGAGAGTTCGAACAGCCAAGGCATACGTGAACTGGTGGAGGGTCACTAATAAGTGCTGTTGGGATAAGGATCACCCTTGGAAATGGGTGAACGGTAACTGGCACCAAGACACCCTGCAAAGGAGGCTAGTGGATGCTTTTACTCCCGACACGATGGTTGCCTTGGATTATCCCTCTAATTGATGGGCTTTGAGGCTTCCGCACGAGATCACTGCTGATGAGGCGTCACTAGAGTTCCATGCAATGAAGATGATAACTGGGAGTGTCTTCAACATTCTTAGCTCGATCTTCAAATGGGATGAGGGACAACAAGTCCCTGGTTATGAGAAGCATCCACCACAAGACTTGAATGTCCTAATCGGGAGCGGTCCTCATAGAAAATTGGCTGGAGGGCCTTCTCAAGGAGGTGGATCTGAGGTGGCAGCTCCTATTCCAAGAGGGGGAAAGAAAAGAAAGCGCCCTACTATTGTGGACACCCTTGCAGCGTCTTTAGTTAGTGGGCGTATTCGGAGGTGGAAGAGCGACAAGCTTCTTGTGGTGTCAGAAATAGGAGGTAGGCCTTACTCTTCTGATCTTTTAATAATTATTCTAGTATTACCCTTTGTGTTTTCTAAACCATCTTTTGATTATGCTAAAATGTTTCTTTTTCTTCAAAAACTGAGGCGGACGACTTTGACAGCTCTGAGCCTATTGATGTTGCTTATGATTGGGAGGGGACTCCGGATCTTAGGGAGACACCCTTAAGTCTAGGGGTAGTTCCTGAGTTGGAGGCGGCTCGGGTGGAGACTGAAGAGGATGAAAGCCCTAAAGCAACTGCTCCAGATAGGGCCTCTCATGTCGATGTGGCCCTCATGCATGAGGAGTTTAGTGCCCCGACTAAGGCAGGGGCTATGGCTCAAGGAGAAGAGCATGAAGTTGATGACGTGCCTAAGAACCAAGAGGTTACTACTCCCATGGTCCCGATTCATGAAGATGGGGGACTAAGCTTTTTGTGGGCGAGGTTCTAGCCCTTCCAGGCGAGGGCCAAATGGAGGAAGCCATTGTCATAGATGAGTCGGCTGAGGAAGGGCAAAGAGAAGAGGCAATTTCTGAACTTGGTGATGCTAAGGTGATAGTTCAGGAGGGTGAAGAGCATGGGAACAGGTTTCCCTACAACCTGTTGCGTCAGCAGTAGAGGTCCCTAAAAGAGAGGGTCAAGACGACGAGGTTGGGATCAAAAAGCCCATGCAGATTAAGGCCGAGGCTGCCTATGAGCCTGAAGGGCAAGAAGCTTTAGGCTTTGCCCTTGTTTCAGAGGAGCCAATGGCTCGGATGGCTATCACTTCAACAAGCCCGATCCTTGAGGTTGGAGTGTCTTCCGCAATGGTGGCCTCAATAGCACCATCGCGACCTATTTTTTGTGGTGTTTCTAGCATGATTGAAGTCATGTTTAAAGCAGGCCTTCAGGGCTTGAGGGAGCCACCTTTCAACGAGCTGGGAGAAGGTTTGCTCAGGCTAAGGGAGCTCGTCGCAACTTCTGTGGCCGAGACAGTGCCAGAGGTGCTTTCCCATTTCAATGCAACTCTAAATGTGTTGGAGAACTGGCGGTTGGGAGTGCTGCATCATGAGGAAGAAACCAAAAGGGTAGCCTCCTTGGAAGAGTTGATCTTGCGTAGTCGTGAGAAGATAGATGCTTGTATTGAGAAGAAAGCCTTGATAACTGGGCGTCAGCAGGACCTTAAGAGAGCGGCACAAGGAAGCTTCAAGAGAAAGATCGAAGTCAGGGAGGCAGTGCGAATACTGAAAGAAGAATTCACGGCCCTCGAGATGGAGATGGCTCAAAGGAAGGCCATGGAGGCCTCTTTGGTTGCAGATTTGTCCGAACTTGATGGCACAATTGAGTTTGAAACTGTGGAGATGACAGAGGTGACTCAAACAGTGGCAGAGCTGAAGGCACGTGTTCAAGGCAGTGAGACTTCTCCTGAAGCATGCAACACAGATATCAATAAGATCATTGATCGTTTCTGAGCATGTCACTCTCCCTTTTCTCAGTACTTGTAAAAGTTTTGACTAATGAATGAAGCGCTTCTCTTTTTTATTGACTTTACTGCATGATTTCATAGTAATACCCTAGGCCTTGTCTAGCCCCACGGTGAGCTGCCATGGCATGGATAGCTTCAAAATAGGGAGTCGCTGCTTTTTGTCCTTTCAATGTCTGATTGACCAAAGACTCATAGTCCATTTTCTTCATGATTTGGTGAGCCTAGTTGCTATAGACAGTCCAATCAGGAGGGGCCTAGGCTTCTGTTGGTGGCGTGTTTATTTCAAGCTCATCATAGCTTTTAATAACCGGCATAAACTCTTTGAGATGCTTTGAAGAGATACGTATAACCTTCAATTGACTCAGAAGACTGCAAAATTCGGTCCTCAAGTCTGCTAGAGGATCTTGCCCTTGAGGGGGAGGAAGTTACCCTCCGCCAAACTTCTCTCTCGAGAGGTCAGGGAAAAGTAAAAATTTTGGCTGGACAACGGTCTAAGGAACATCCCCTATACTTATAGCAATCAAACTTTGACAAAATTTTCGTGGTGGTTGTCGTACTGCTTCGGCTTCCAAGAGTGCAATGGGGATATGCAAGACTTTATGATGGTCCTGCGTATAGATGATCCTTGGAGCCGGGAATTCTACCCCCATGGCTTGCTTGATCTCAGAAATGACTTCTTGTTCATTTTTCGGCCAAGGTGGCTCAGAACTCGGGGCAGAAGGTGAAGACTCTTTTTCTAACGAAGGGAGAGTTTCTTGAGGAATGATGGTTGGGATGTTGGAATGAAGAGTCGTTAGGGGTAAAATTTTGCCCTGCCTTTCTTCTTCCTTGAACATGTTCACTAGCATCCTTTCAACATCCTCAACATCTTCATGAGAAAAGGACACAGTCTTGCTTGTAGACTTGTGACCTTCACCACTCGGCTTCTGAGGCGAAGTCAGATCTGTGAAGTAATATTTAGCATCAGCATAGTGAATTTTGGCCAGGGAACTGTCTTTTGTCGGCATACACCATATGTTGACTCCCATCTCGGCTATATTTGAAGCACTGATGCAACGTTGATGGAACCACCCCCTGGTCATGGAGCCATGGCCGATCGAGGAGGATATTGTAAGAAGTATCGGTGTCAATTACATGAAATTGGGCGTAATCATTCAGCTCACCGATCTTAAAACAAAGGCATACCATATCAGCCGGCTTCTCTCCTAATTCGTTGAACCCTTGAACTGTGACGTGGGTCGGGGTAAGATCTTCATACCCCAATCCTAATCGAGTAAGGATGCTCCTTGGAATCAGGTTGACTTCCGACCCTATATCTAACATAATTCGGTTGATGGGGCATGCATGTAATTTGCCAGTAACAAAGAGAGGGCGATTATGAAACTTTTCCCCTAGCTACAAATCGTCTTCTGAAAAGGTGATTGGCATATATCCTAGCAGAATTGTTGGGTCTACCTCGATGGGTTCTACTTCGTTCATGTACACTTCTGGGTCAGATAGAGCTTGAATCAAAGCCATTCGATCATCCTTTGAGGGCGTCGTAGACACTAAGAAGGGCTGGAAGCTTCCGTAGATGTCCTATCACATCATATTTTACCTTTTCTTGATCAAGGCCTTATGCTCTTGGTCCTACCACTGATTTGGTTGGTATATTGGGTTGAGAAGCAGGTTTGCATAAAGCGGGTTTATTTGGCTGGCTGACTTGATTGCACGGCGGGCTTGGTTCGAGTGGCGGATGTTTGATGTTTTGGAAGGGGCTGAGTGCATGAGATAAAAGGGGTCCCAGGAAATTGGAGAATAGGAGGATTGTTTAAGGTATTGGGATTAAGAAGAAGCCCAGAGAGCCGTAGGATAGGCAGACTCGCCTTTAGAATAAGGGGAAATGATGGACTGGGGAAGTTCAAGGCGCTCAACTTTAGCGGTGGAGGCTGCAACATCCTCCCTGATCTGAGATTTATCTACCTCATGATGGGTATTGCTCCTGAAATTTGCACCATGTGGCAAGCTTCCTGAGAATAGAAGCTTTGCCCTCTCGACTCTCTCAATCTCTTCTCAAAGTCAGGCTCAAGGGGCACTGGGGTTTCTTTAGCTTCAGCTTCTTACACTTATGTGAAGAAGGTGGCTCTGACTAGGCTTTAGCTGCCAGGGCATTAGCAATTGTTAAGAATCTTGCTGCCTGTGCCAGGGTCTTTCTCAATTGTTTGTGTTGTGTCTTTGTTATGTTTGATCCCTCAAGTTCTCTATTGAGAGAATTGAAGTTCAGACATACCAAAGTTGTACATGCAGGAGACATAGACAAGGAAGAATGAGAAGTAGGAGAAGAAGGAGTAGGGTTAGAAGATGGGGGACTTTTAAGGTTGTTCCCCTCATCAAACAGATCTGGGCAGCTTTTTACGTCATCGCTAGACTTGGACAAGTGTAGGGGATCTTTTAGGTCTTTCTCTTGCTAAGACCGTTGATGAGTGCTTTTAACGTCGTTACTCTCATTGGACGTGTGCTGAGTGGGAGATGAGATGGGAGCATCCCCTTGACAGGATCAAGAAGGAAAAAGGATTGTGTCAGGGATGAAGTTCAACAAAGTTACCAATGGGGGAAGGGGCTTGAGTAATTCCTTCTGGACTAATTCCTTCTGGACTATGGGTTGAGCGATCTTGTTTCTTCGGCGTGCAGCCCTTGGTGCCCATCTCTTTCTGGTTTTCTGACATGATGTCTGATTCGTCTCGCTGAGTTGGCAAACCTCTCTAGCTTGGCGAACCGCTTCTCATCTTAAGGATTTGAGTCTGCTTTGGCCACGGTAGGTTATCCATGGCTAGAAATCCGAGGGTTCTGCAGAGTCTGAGTCAGTGATAGGAAGTTCCTGATTTGTGAGATCTTCTTGCCCTGATGGAGAAGTGATTTGGGGATCAGTTACGGGGAGATTATAAAATTCTTGACACTCCCACATCTACTATGCGAATATATCAAGGAAAGTTGTGCATTCTGACAAATAATGCCCTCTTATTTGAAGGAATGGGCACCAACGATCTTTAGTGCCCATAGCAAGGGGGCAGGGTTGCCTTGCCTGCTTCGGTGTGATTATGCCTTCCTTAAGCAATATAATCAAGAAAGTGTGGAGAATATTAGGCATTTCGTCTTCCTCTTGCATCGTTACGACATGGGAGACCACAGCTGCCTCGAAGGCCTTCTTCAAATCTTCACGTTTTATCTGACATTTCAGAATGAGGGCCTCAATGATATCCTTTAGATGTACTAATCATCTGTGGGATGATTGATCCTCCGATGGTAAGTACAATAATTCCCTTGAGTGTCAAGGCCAGACTGCTCAGGGAATTTTGTTCTTGGAAGCTGGATCATATTTTAATCCAATAGCAACAAAAACAGTACAAGTACCCATTCCTTCTCGAAGGGATAAACCTTGTTCCTATGTCTGGCAAAATAATCACCCCGATCAAGGTTGGCTGGTGAAGGTACCCAATTGTATGACGGTTGTTGCTTGCCAACTTGGGGTGTCACTGTTGTCGCGGTTACCCCTTTAGAGAGGTCCAACATTTGGGAGGGAGCCTTCTTTGAATTAGTGACCAAGACGGCTGCACCGATTACCCCCTTTTATTGGCTACCCCGTGTGTCATTCTAAGATCTACCATTGCCCCTATTATTTGCTGAACTTGTAGATGATTTTCGTGTCCCACCGTGATGGCGTGACAAACTTTCTATACGAACTGATTTAGAGATCAATCTGACATGGAGGTCAGATTGGAGTCTTCGAAATGTAGAGAGATACTAGGTCGCATGTTCTGCATGTAATTCTGGACTGCTTCCTTTTCAGGCATAGGATTAGGATGGCGAGAAGCCAAGTTTCTCCATCTTGATATGACTGAACCATGGCTTAATCTGGTTCTTGAGTCAAGGTGAGAAGTTCGATAGTTTGTACCTCTCTCTCGATCTCATCAAAGCATTGATAGAAAAGTTTCTCCATCTCTTCCCATGTATGCATTGAGTTTGGAGGAAGTCGGGCCTACCCTTGGATTGTCGGGACATCGAGGGTCTCAACGAACTGGTGGAGAAGAAGTCTCCCGTCAGCCGCTGTTTCACTGAAAAAGGGAAAGCTTCCCTTTCTTATAGTTTGAGGGGAACGTGACTTGATCAAAATAGGAGGGGTAAGGTTTTTGATAAGGCGTGGCACCCTGTATTCCCGAAATTTATCTGTTCTTTGGACTATGGGTGACCATAGCATTAATATCTAATTGAGAGACTGGATGAGGGACAAAATTGTCCTGTGAGGTAAACGGAGGGGGCTACTAATGAGATGCACCATCAGAGTGATGGGAATTGACCTTATGGTTAGCGGACTGGCATGCCACGTCAATACGATTGATCTTTTCCATCATTGCGTGCACCATATCCTCAAACTTGTACATACGATCCTACTGCGCATCACCGGGCTTGCTTATGACCATTACGCTGACCATTTCTCTGGGGAGGTCAACGTTAGTGGCAGCTGAAGGCTTGCGAGCTTGACGGGTCGTACATGGTAGATCAGTCAGTAAGGGGTCAGCATGCCCTGACTGAACTCGACTCCTATATGCAGATAGCGTTTGGACCAATTCTCGACGGTCTTGGGATTGTGTTTTCTAAGTGGCTGGATCTTCTTCTGCGACAGTAACCACAACACAGGGCTTATGGAGCTCTTCTTCAGGCTTCAAAAGGGGATAGAATGGATGCAAGTGAAGAGGGTCATCAAAATTAGTTGTTTTCACTGCCTTGGTCACCTCCCTAGTAGCCTTGAGGTTTTGATGGACCTTGCGCCAAAACTGTGATCTAGGTCACGGCTGGTCAATTCTTCTTGCACAGGAGAGAGCTATCTCCATCAAGTGCGGCAATGAATGGGGATCAGGAACTGGAGTCATCTTCGGCCTGGGAGGATGAAGAACTCGATATTCCATGAGGTCCATGCCCCGAGCTCTCTTATGAGCTCCAAAGACATGATCTAAGCGATAGGGCTGGTTCAGGATGGTATTCTTAAGGAAAACCTTTGAGTACCAAGGCTGAAGGTGCTTGCTCGAAGAAGGAGCAAGCAGGAACAGGGTTGACTGATGAGGAGGCTTGAGTCGAGGGCGAGGAGACACCTTAGATGGAGATGCGTGCGTGCCCTTCGAAGAAGGATCTCAGGGAACCTGGGGGTCAACCCGGGCTCGCGCAAGTGTCTGCAAGGGAACAGGTAGATGCCTGCCCCTTACAGGGTGCACTTCTTTGTGCGGAGTAGAACGACAAGAAGTTCGTCTCCTGTGTACTCGGGTTGGCGTGGGAATGGCGTTTCCCCAAGCAGTTAGATGCATATGTGTAACGTGCATAGGATCTGGTTTTGGAAGGTTTGATCCTGGACACGGACTTGAGGTAACAGAAAGGTTGCTTGTGGCTCCAGTGGGTGACCCACGAGCCTTGTGATGTGTGTGAGGGATGGAGACCGTGGGGTTTCTGCCTCGAAGTGATGAGCCTCTAGGGATACAGACCAATGGTGCCGAAATATGGGGGGTAGCCTTATGGAGACCCATAGGAGCAATGACAACTTGCTTGCCTTTTGCAAAAAGGGGTTGGGTAGCCTTCCGGCGTACCTCAGGAACTTGACCGACAAGTGACTTGCCGGTGGCTGGGTGTATGCTGTGTGGGGCAATATAATTGCTGCCCATGTAGGGCACCTTGCTGGAGTTTCCACCAGAGTGAAAAGATGGCTAGTGAGGGACCTTATGGTCCCTCCTCACACCTGTCCAGGTTAAGACCTGAGAGCTAGACAAGTGGTCTTTGCTCAAGAGGATGGTCTGGAATGAAGTCGAAGGAGCATGTTCCCCGGGCACACTCTCGAATAAGGGGAAAAGAAAATCCCCGATCCAGATAAGTGGGTTATAGATACCAGTAGCCATAAGTGAATATGAAAAGAGAATGAAAGCAGATAATAAAAGAAGAGATTAGCCAAACAAGAACGATTCGACTAATGTAGAAAGTCTCTAGTGGAGTCACCAAGCTAGTTAGGTGCCTCGATCTTGCCCTCCGGATCCTGAAAGATCGGGCGGCGCCCGTCTCGGGTTTCAGGAGAGACTCAGGTTGTTTATGAGATCGCTCTCTCGGGAACCTCATTCGAAAATAGGGGCAGGTGTTACTAGCGGTTGAGAAAGGAATTTTATATGTGGCTTCGGGACTTACTTGAGCTGACTCATGTCGGCGCCCTCTTAGATCACGAAGAAAGCCCCCTAGTAATAAAAATGGTTCGAAATTTCCTCCCTTGGCTCATAATCTTCTTTTTTTCTGCTTTTTTGCAATCACACACGTATATGGCAAAGGTTATGGGACTGGTGGGCCAGACCTCACCCTTTTCCTCTCTGATGAACGTACACAAGTATGTGCATTCAAAAAGAAGAAAGAAAGACATGGGAGAAGAATTCAACCAAGAGAGAGGATCAAAGCAGTGACTAGGCTGGTTGATAAATGGCTTAACGTGGTAGCCAAACAGGCTCGGTAATGAAGACCCGCTCATGGCATCAGCATTAGACATTATCACCAATATCGACCAACTAAGCACGATGGTCGGTCTATCGTGGCAATACAGCTGGCTAAGTGATCCTGGCATAACAACATTACGGTTAGATGACAGGCCTGTCGTGAGATGATAACCTCAATTCCTTTAGGTCAAACACAAGAGTAGTAGAGGAATGATTTGAAGATATAGATGAGAAAACCAGTCTGTGCTAGGTCTCGTCGATTAACAAAAGAAGAGAGACAAAACTAGTCGATGCTAGGTCTCACCAACTAACAAAAAAAGAGAGAAACCTAGCCGATGCTAGGTCAAGTCGACTGACAGAGGTAGAGAGAGAAACTTAGTCGACATTAGGTCACACCGACTGATAGAGGAAGAGAGAGAAAACCAGTTTACACTAGATCTCACTGATTGATAGAGGAAGAGAGAGAAACCCAGTCGGTGCTAGGTCATGCTGACTGACAGAGGAAGAGAGAAAACAATCGACACTAAGTCTCGTTGACTGGTAAAAGAGAGAGAAGACCAACCGGTGCTAGGTCGTGCCGACTGTTAAAGAGAGAGAGGAGAGCAACCGGTGCAAAGCCTCACTAATTGCATCAGAAGGGGCCAAATGGAGATAGAGATGAGGAGAGAAGAAAGAGAAAGAGACAGAAAAGAGAATGAGAAAGGAAGAGAGAGAAGAGAGAGAAAGAGAAAAAGAGTGAAGAGAGAAAAAAAGAGAGAGAAAGAGAGAAGAAAGAAGAGAGAGTAAGAGAGAGAAGAGAGAAAGAGAGAAGAAAGAAGGAGATTGAGGGAGGAGAGAGAAAGTTGCTTGCTTGAAGGGTATCGACCCATTACTTCTCTCTCCTCTCTCTCTCTCTCCAAGATGTACTCACAAGCTTAAGAAAGGAATCAAAATTGTATTCAATCTTGTAACAATCAACTGAAGGCCGAGGGGGTCCAGTTTACACTGAGGCAGTGCTTGTTTAAATAGACTTGTGCCTAAACATGGGTGAATTGATCAAAATTACATTTAATTGTTGAAACTTAAGATTTAATTGAATTAAAAGACATTCTAAAATTGGGTGTAAAAGGATTGTTTTGCCCTTGCCTAACAATGTGTAGAATTCCATAATCGTCCTTGCTGCGGCTCAAGAGCTTGCGTGATCTTTCGTGGTTAACTCGAGGTTGCTCTGATGCCCTTTTGATCGAAAGATTATTGTTTTCTTGTAGGGCTCGACATGGCAATCGATACCAACTTCGAGCCATGAATCATGTTTTTGAGCCATGATCACGAGACTTGAATTAGTTTGAATCTTGGAAATTTTGGATCAATAATGCAATCATTCCTTGATGTTTTTCTATAATTTTTTCATCAAGTGCACTAAGCATGCTGTCACAATTGCGTGGCAACAAACGGGACACGATTTGAAGCCCGAATGAAGATTTCACAACTTTTAAGTTTTGGCCAAAATCAGGAATCCAGAGGCCAAAATTTCGGTTACTTCGTCTGCTTCATGCATGAAATCTGACTGTCCATCATGTATAAGGTTCAGACCAATGATAGCCCTGGACCTTACGCACACAATGGAATTGGTTTTGCACTGATCTGTTATGCGAGCGTCATGTTTTGGCCCATCGAGTGAGGCATATCGCTGCTGAATTTTCTGGAATTTCTTCACGGATCGACAACTTCTCTCTAGCTGTTCTCTTTGCTCGGACATCGTCTCAGGGGGTGCCACATATCTAATTGTTTGTCTTGATGGGACGAATACATTCACCAAATTTGAGTGCGATTCGACTTGGAACGAGTGAGTTACAGACCTCGAAAGTGACTGTTCGAGACTGTAAAAACAACCACCTTTAATAGTGTTTTGGTGCAGCGAGGCCACACAAGAATAGTGCGCGACCCCTCCTATTACAATGTTTTTCTCATATCTTTGTTCTGGAGTGTCCAATTAAGCCGAAACCTGGCGTATAGAGGTTTTCGACCATGTCGGATCTAATGGCAGTGGTCCCATAGTGATTTGAGACACCAAAAATATAGTTCCATTTGTAGGGTCCCTTTCAGGGTGCTAGAGGCTATTTTTCTTAAAATTGTTCCTTTGAGTTCACTGTCTTAGACATGTCTGATCACGATAAAACTTGGCAGGTAGTCTTTTGAAGTGTTGATAAAGATCTTGACCAGTTCTGGGGCCTTACAGGTTTGCCCCCTGTGGCCCCTTTGGTGGTCCTTTTCTTTATTCTATTCTACCCGAAGATGATGAAAGGATTTCCTTGTAAGATTTCCTTTTAGCTTTAGGGCTTTCATCCTTTGCTTCGTGGGTTCATGAAGAGTACTCTGGATTCTTGTTGGGCTTCCATCTTGGAGAAGTCTCCACATTCTTCCTGGGTTCGTCGAAGTCACTTCGATTTTCCATTCATGTCACCGTCCCACATCATTCTGAGTTCTGTTGGGAACCTGCAGGTTTTAGGAGGAGTCTTCATCCTCAGGGTCTGCTTGTGCAGTATTGTTGACACTTGCAAGTACCTGTTTGTACTTGAGTGTTTTGCTTGTGCAATATTGTTGGAACTCGTAGGTACTTATTTGTACTTGAGGTTCTGAATCAGACAATTTTTTTTATTCTTTGTTTTTACTCGTGATTCCTTTCTAGGTTTTCACCATGTCCTTTTTTTTTTTTTATCTTTTTTTTTATGTGATGCCTTTTCAAGTTTTTACCACGCTTTTGAGCCCATTACAGGTAGTATATTCTGAGATACATCGTATTAATAAGGTCGTTGAGTTCGTACCCTTCCTTATTTTTTATCTTGTAAGAATTTCCTGTGTGCACTCAAGCAACCACGAATGGCCCCTCCCAATTAGATTTGAACTTGCTTAACGGGTGTGGATTTGCAGGAGTGTGAAAGATTTTCTTGAGTACTAGGTCTACTTCTCTGAATTGTCGAGGAACAACTTTTCTTTGGTATGCCCTCTCGATTCTACACTGGTAAGTAACAATATTTTGTGTTGCTCATAATCGACTTTCATCCAAAGTAACGAGGGCGGTGATTCGTGCTTCGATCTGTTGTTCCTCATCTGAATTTTTGTGAATAAGCACTCGGACAGGCGGTATCTCAACTTCAATGGGTAACACTGCTTCCATACCTTAACCAATAAGTTTGGGGTCATGCTAGTATGAGTCTTCTCAGTTGTTCAGCAGGTCCATAGCGCATCGTTTAGCTTTTTGCGCCAATCTAAACCACCTTCTATTATTCTGTGTATAATTATGAGAAGTCCTTTGTTTGTGGCTTCTACTTGTCCGTTTCCTTGAGGGTAGTAAGGTGTGAAGAATTTATGCATTTTTTCAAATGTTTTGTACACCTTAGTGACCTTTTCATTTTTAAATTTGGATCCATTGTCAGTAATGATTGACTCAGAAACACATAATTTGAACACAATGTTGATCTTTATGAAACGGGCAACATGTTCTCCCTCAATTTTGACAAATGATGCGGCCTCTACCCATTTCGTGAATACTCCTTAGCCATTCATATAAAACTATGGCCATTTGTGGCCTTTGGTGAGATCACTCAGATGATATCAAGACCCCACATGGCAAAGCATCATACGGGCGGTGTTGAGTTGAGTGGTACAGACGATGCATGGATGAGGTCTCCATAAAGTTGACATTTGGGACACCTCTTAATGAACTTCCAACAATCTTCAGGCATGATGAATTAGTAATAGCCTTGGCGCCTGATTTTTTGAGCTAAGGCGGCTGTTCCAGAAGGACCTCCTTCATTGTGTAATGATTGGTGCCTCGATCTCGCCCTTGGATTTGGATGATCTGGTGACACGTGTCTTGGGTTTCAAAGGGAACCTGGGATTTGAGATCGCTCTCTCGAGAACCTTGTTCAAGAACAAGGACCAGGTATACCAACCAATGAGAGAGGAATTTTTTGTGAGGCGGGACACACCTTATTTGAGTCCATGACTCATTCGAGCTGGCTCGCGTGGGTGCCCTCTTTGATCTTGTCGAAAAGCCCCCCAGTCATACAACTGGTTCGGAATTGCCTCCCTTGGCCTGTATTCTTCTGCTTCTACGATCATACACATATGGTTAATTTTACAAGACAAGGGAGTTAAGGGACCCCACCTTGTCTTTGGGTGAATGCACACAGACATGCACATTAAAAGGAGAAAAGAGAAGAAATGATGAGATGAGGGTTGGGAGATGGAAGAAGAGAGTAGTTAAGTGCCTTGATCTTGTCCTCCGAAGCTAGATGATCTGAGGGCACGTATTTTGGGTTTCTAGTGAACCTAGGACTTGAGATCACTCTCTCAGAAACCTTGCTCATGAGCAAGGGAGGGTATACCCACTGATGAGAGAGGAATTTGAGGTGGGTTCGGGACTAACTCTAGTTGGCTTGCGTGTACACCCTCTTAGATAATGAAGAAAGCCCCCTAGCTGCTTTATCTAGTTCGGATTCGCCTCCCTTGACTTGCGATCACCTTGTTTTGTACACAACACTATTATGGTTGACTTGCTAGACAAGTGGGCCAAAAGGCTCACCCTTGTCTTAGGGCAACGCATATTCGCATGGCTAAGAATGTGAGAAGTTTGAGTGATGAAGTGGAAAGTTCAAATAAAGATAGAAAAGAGAAGAGAACTTGATGAAGAGGCGAGACTAGTGTGACAGCTAGAAAGTTACCGACTCAGAGTGGTAGAAAGACGAGTAAGGTACTCGAGACTAGCACGACGACAATATTACTTAAAACCAAGGCCGATATGGAAGTGTTAGGCCAAAAATCAAGTGAGAAGAGAAAAGAAAGAAGAGAAGAAAAGGGAATGAAGAGAGAGAAAGTGAGATGGTGAAGGGGGGAGGAATCTAGATGGCAATGGGCCTCACCATTAGCATCATGAGAAGACACCACGTCCTTACGGGCGGCGATGGCTTCTGGTGAGTCTCACGGCGATTGCTCCATGTGAGGCACATGGCGCTAGACGTGAGACATGAAAGAAACCCGTTGATGGCAAGAAGCATCCCCATTGGCAACGCGGAAGGCCACACATCTCTTGCGGACTGCAATAGCATTTTGCGAGGCGCACGATGATAACTTCTCATGAGTCACGTGGCGATTACCTCTCATGGAGCACATGACGATAGGCATGGGGCACAAGGGAAGCTTGCGCACGGCGATAGATGAGGAGAGGCGTAGAAGGAGCCTGTGCGTGGCGATAGGCATCGAGCAAATGAAAGAAGCCTACGCACGACAATAGGCGTTGGGCGCAAAAGAGAAGCTCGTAAACGGCGATGAGTATTGTCGCGACCCTTCACGGACGGCGATGGACATCACGGCCTACAATAGTCACGCAGCAAGGAGAAGCCCCAGCAGATAGCAATAAGCTTTGCTACCCGCGTTCCTCGTTGAGATGTTTAGGACACTCCAGCAGATGACGATGAGCATGGAGACGTGCAAACAGAAGAGGAAAAGGAGCTCGTGCATGGCACGACCATCACTATGCGCTACCTATGGCATTACAATAAGGAGAAAAAGGAAAGAAAGAGGCATTCACGACATTGTGACTGCCGTGCATGGCCTCTAAAGGAAGCTCTGACAAAAAATAAGAAGAAGAGAGATAAGATGAGAGAAAATTTACCTTGAGTCTAGAGGTACCAATCCAAAAGTTTCTCTCTCCTTACTGTCTCTCCCCAAAGGTGACCCAATAATGAGAAGAAAGAGAAAATTTATTAAGTAAAAACTCTCTCTTTTGTGAAGGGTTCAAACCTTTGCGTACAATGATGGTACATGGTATATAAAACAGTAGGCCCAAACATGGGAAGATGATCAAAATTAAAACTAATTGCTGCAAATTAAGATTTAAATGAATTTAAAGAAATTAGAAAATAGGGTGCAAAATGACAGATTTGATTCTTTCTAACAAGTTGTGGAATTTTAAGACTGTCCCTATGTTGCCCTAGAACGTGAATAATTTTTCGTGGATGATCTGGGGTTGTTCTGATGCCCGTTTGATCGAAAATGGTTGTTTTCTTGTAGGGCTCAGCATGGCGATCGATTTGATACTGACTTCAAGCCAGGATCCTGTTTTTAGGGCACGATTGTGTGCTCGTTCCTTGATGTTTTTCTGTGATTTCTTTGTTGGATAACATTGAGTATGCAGTCATGATCACGGGGCATCAAGCGCAGCTCAATTCCTTGTCCGAATAAACGTTTTGAAGGTATGAAATTTTGACGGAATTTGGAATTGTGGAGATGGAATTTACAGTTACTTCGTCGGCTTTGTGTCTGTAATCTGACTGATCATCACGTACGGGGTTCGGACTAGAGATACCACTAGACCTTACGCACGTGATGGGATTGGTTTCACGTCGATCGGGCTCACGAGTTGCATGATTTTGCTCCTCAAGTGAGGCACAACGCTACTGATTTTCTTGCACTTTCTTCACGGATCAGCAATTTCTCTCTTGCTTTTCTTCGTGCTCAAGCGTCGTCGTGGGGCGTGCCACATATTGAAACACTCATCTCGACGAGACGAACCTGCTCCATCAAGTTTGAGCATGATCCTATCTCGAGAGAGGGAGATATAAGCATTGAAAGTTACTTGTTGTGACTGCCCTTTTAATGGAGTTGAGTTGCAAGGTGGCCGCACAGGAATAGCGTGTGGCTCCTCTGGTCTCGCTCTTTCACTTATAACTTCTTTCAGGGATGTCTGATCAAGCTGAAATTTGACCCCTAGGGGTTTTCATTCATGAGGGATCCAATGATGATGGCCCCACAACAAATTGAGACACTAAAGATATAGATCTAGTTATAGGGTCCGTCTTGAGGTGCTAAAGGTCGATTCTACTGAAATTGTTTCTCAATCTGCACTGCCTTAGACATGTCAAAATGTGATGAAACTTGGCAAGAGACGTTTGAGAGTCTTTATGAAGATCTTGGCCCGTTATGTGGTTATTTTGAGATTATTGGAATTTCCACTGTTTTCTCAAGTTTTATTGACTGGGGGGCCAAGGTGCTGAAAAATGTCTTCAAACAGCTTGCCCTGCTGAATATTGTTCTTCGAGATAAATGAGAAGGACAACATTTGAACAGGATGCTCCGACATTTTGATGCAATGTACGGTCCATCCGAGGAGACTTTTGAGGGATCTTGTCGAAGTCCTCACCCTCGAGGAAGTATTCATGATTCTGACAGCTTGAGGATTTTGTAGGGACCTCATTGGTCAGAATCGAGCCTATCTGAAGGTCAAGTGCTATGAATCTTTGGGTGGCATAGTTTGTTGCTACACCAGGTTTGCTTTTGATGAACAGGGTATCTCTGTAGGTCCCATCTAGCAGTGTTCAATCAGGGGCTTCTGAACTATCCCGAAAGTCTAGGCTTGTTAGCTAGAGGGAATTTTGGCAAGGCAGTCTCATGGAGAGACACTACCCTAAAGTCTCTAGTAGGTTAGGCCCTAGCTTCGTCAGTTTCTTGCCTTCGTGGGGATCTTTAGCATTTTGGAGGAATCTTTTGATCATCGTCCTCATCCTCAAGGAAGGACTCTTGTTATTTTTTGAGGTGAAGTGTGGGAGATCTTAAGAGGCTCTCACTCGCGGATGAGCCATTTCGCGTTCTGATTAGATGCTGGCACTTGAGGATTTTCGATAGAGCTTGCCAGCCAAAATTACGACTGTTTAGCAATTGTGTGTAGGTTGAGGCTGTGGTGCTGCGTCAACCTGTTTTGTCAATCCATGCACCCTTTTGTGGGATTTCACTTGAACAGAGGAAGTGGCACCTTAAAGACGGTTTTCACCACCTTCCTTGATTTTCGAGCTCTTTTACCCATGACCTTGTAGCCATGTCCACCCTTTTCATTCATTTTTGCTCACAGTGCCCTTTTTCATCGTGTCTAAGCTTTTGTTTTCATGGAACTCTTTAACTCATGGTTTAGTGATCAAGCCCACCGGTCATTTTTACTCATGGCGTTCCCTTGTCCAAGTTTACACCATGCCCATATTTTTTATTGTGAAGGCGTGTTTAGGGTCATGCTCTCGAGACCTGTGCAAAGCCTTTTAATGTCATCTAGCCAAGACATGCACTATAGTTTAGGGTCATACAGCTAGACCATAATGGTGATGAATGGCAGTCTGTGGAGGCCATAGGGTGAGTATGGCGGTGATTTTGACTCAGTTTGGGTAGATGGCACGAGGCTACCTATGAAAGATGGAAGGTGTATGAATGGTGGGTGAAAAGTGGTGACCCACTAGTTGATGATGAGTACGGATGGCGAGATGGTTTGAATCTTTGTGAGCATGGGTGAGACTCATCGAGGAATGATAAATAGTGGTATTGAAGTGAATGGGTTCACTGGGGAAGTAATGAAGGTGGTGCACGCACATGAATGGGTCGGTTAGGGAAAGCATGCGTGTAAAGGGGGTGTGCGAGTATGTGGGGGCAAGTTTAAGGTCGTGCCTTGAGTACTTGTGCAAAGCAGTTTAACGTCATGCTGACAAAAAGTGCACTATGGTTTATGGTCATATAGCTTGGATCGTGGTTATGCAATTTACAGTCATTCAACTAGAACTAGGCAGTTTAAGGTCTTGCAACTAGACCTCCATTATAGTTTAAGGTCATATAGTTTGGACTGGGATGCTAAGCCTTTTATTGTCATGCAGCTAGGAAGTAGATTATGGTTCATGGTCATATAGTTTGGACCGTGGCTATGAAGCTTAAAGTCATGCAGCTAGGACTAGGCAATTTAAGGTCATGCAACTAGACCTCCACTACAGTTTAAGGTCATATAGTTTGGACCTCGGCTATGTAGTTTAATGTCATGGGGCTAGGACTAGGTAGTTTAAGGCCATGCAATTAGACTGGGGCTACAGTTTAAGGTCATATAGTTGGACCATGGCTGTGCAGTTTAGGGTCACTGTGTGGATCACCATGTAGGTGAAGTTGCATGGGGAATAGGTTTGTGGATGGCAAACTGACTCCTTGGGGATAAAGATAGTTGAGGCTATACACAAGCAGAGAGATTTAGATGAAGATGGTGGCCCTACAAGGAGTGGCAAGCGGAAGCAGACTTCACAGGGGATTAAGAGGGTAAGTGTGACTCCCTGGGGATGATGAGTAATATTATGCATGTAAATTTGCTAAGATTGATAGGCCACAGTACAGATGCAACCCCACTAGGGGTAGTGGGTCGCAATAGGGTGTGACTCCTACTGGGGTGTTGGTATGAGACAGACACACTGGGGACTGAAGAGGTAAG
The DNA here is from genome assembly GCF_000471905.2 of Amborella trichopoda. The sequence goes on from NW_006499364.1 coordinate 2,258,136, forward strand.
CATGACTCCCTTTTTCTTTTACATATGCCTAACTCCACTTGGGATATTGATGAAATACACTTGGTGAAGAGGTGCGACCATTTCACAGTTAAGTGTCATGTGCGTGGACTATTTTTCTCGTTGTTTATCATTTTACCATAGGGATGAGCATTATATTTTTAAGGTCTTGCAGCTCGAACCATGGCTACGCAGTTTAAAGTCATGTGGCTAGGACCATGCAGTTTTGAGGTTGTGCAACTAGACCTTCGCTAGAGTTTAGGGTCATATAGTTTGGACCATACAATTTAAGGTCATGCAACTAGACCGTGGCAGTGCAGTTTACGGTCATGCGGCCAGGAACAACGCTGTGTAGTTTAAGGTCACGCAACATGGACCACTTTTGTGGGGAGAATGTGACTCTAGAGGGGATAGAGTTGTAACTAGGGACTCGACTCCCGGAGGAGTGAGGCTAGGGTGAAGGGAATGAACTTCCTGGGGAAGTAGGATGACGGTCCAGATGAGGGTGTTGTGACGTCCGCACCACACTAAGTGGTGGATGGCGCTCGCGGTGTTAGGCTCTTGATGAAGGGTGCGCTACATTAGCAACTTGGTGAGGCCCGTGGCAATGGCCTTTGGCAAGGGCACACGGCGATAGCATCTTACATAACGCATGACATTTGCCTTTGGGTGAAGCGCTTGTTGATAGCCCTTGATGAAGGTGCGCGACGATAGCATCTTACGCAGAAAACGGTGATTGCCTCTAGGTGAAACCCACAACGATAGCCCTTTGACGAAGGAGCACGGCGATAGCATCTTATGCATCGCATGGCAATAACCCTTTCGAGCCTCGGGTTGACCAACCCCGATCCAGTCTTATTGTCGTATGAAGATGGGGAACGCAGCGCCTTTCCGAACTTGTAAGGGGCTATTTGCACTGTTGAGTATAAAAAGGGGGAAAACCTCATTTTATTGTTTTATTGAAGGGTAAAATAGTTGAAGAGATTTTCATAGATAGCGAGAGTCGGGGCCTTCGTCAAGAGTTTTCCCGATTAGAGTTTTTTGGCAAAAATCTGCAATACCTAGGTCTTCAAGAGCTTTTTGATGCGCTCCAGCAGGTCGTGGAGCTTCAAACCATGTTTGAGGGTGGTTTTCGAGGAGTGTCAAGGCTTCTCTAACAAGAGACGGGGGCTACTCAAAGCTTCCCTGAGACTTTTCCGATGAAGCTGCAGGAGTCACAGTGGTGTTTTACCAGAGTTATGGAGATTTCCCGATAGTCTTGTGGCTTAAGAAGAGGTTGCAGAGAAATCAGGGGAGTTGATGATCTTCTGGCTATCGGACGAAGAAGAAGAAGGAGCAATAGTGTGCTCATTAGAAACTCAGTGGAATTTCGATGAGTTTGTGGTGAGCTGCTGAAGTGCAAAAACAGGGAGAAGGGAAATTCACAGGTCACAGGGAAACATTATGGGGATTCCAGTGGTTTTTCAATTTTACCGGCTGTTGAAAGGGGGAAGGAACAGGGTCATGTGGGGATTTCTGGTAGCCAGAGGAGTGTTTGGCGAAACACGAAGTGTTGCGGGGGAGGCGAAGGTCGTGAGAAGGTGGACCGTCGACGAGGAGTGATGGTTGAGGAAATCGTAGAGACGTGAGAGTTAATGCTTCTCGTGAATTGGAAACAGTGGGAACTGGGGCACCATGGGGGCATGCGCAACACTAAGTCTCATGCAGCACTGCCTTCAAGCGTCTCTAGGCTGCGCACGATGATAACTGTGCTTGGGAGCATGCAGCTCACGGCGATAGTCTCACGTGGTGCTGGCCTGCTTGCGGTAATTGTAGCACAAGGCATTGAGCTGCGAACGATAGTGGTCACCTGTGGTGTTGAGTCATACGCGGCAATGACCACGCATGGTATTGAGTTGCACTCGACGATGACCATGGATGGTGATGCCTTGTGGGGGTCGAGAGTGATGGCAAATGTGAAGGCTCGGTCACTGTGGTCTGTTGGAAGCCAAGTCCTTCAGCACAACAGTGAAGTCCATGTGTTTTGAAGGAAGGGAAGCCATCATAGACCACTTCCTTGGAAGTTAGCCATGCCTCGTTAAATGAATTGAAGCTGACTCGGAAATGGTTGGGCTTTTCTTTTTGGCCTGTAGCCATCCATTTTGGTGGTTTTGTTTCTTCTTCATGAGGAAAGCATTTCTTTGGTCTCTAACCATACTCTCATCCTTAGATGCAATAGATTTGTAACTTCCCTAATAATGGGCTCTTGATTGTAGCTTGTAACTTTTTCTAATGCAATAAAAGAAATGAACTTCCTTTTCTTTCTTTTTACTTGAGCTTTTGAGGTGTGGGTTGTAGCTTCTTCCCCGATCTCATGTTCATTTTCCCTGTGCTGGATGGTACTTCCAAGATTTGCACCATGTGGGAGGCCTCAATGGAAGAGGAGCTTGAGGATGGCTAGGTCTTGGCTTGCGTTGACAGAGCGTTGGCGACTGTCAAGAATCCAGCCGCCTAGGTCAGCATATCTCTTAGGGGCTTCCATTGCGTCCTGCTAAGGCTGGTGCCTCCGAGCTCTCTGTTTCAAGTATCGAAGTCTGCGCACCGTCGAGTTGCACCTGTGGAAGAAATAGAAGAGGAGGAAGTAGAATAAGAGTTAGAATATTCCAGGCAACTTTCTACGTCGTCACCAGAATGGGACGTGTGCAAGGGGTATTTTAGGTCTTGCCCCGGCTTTGACAGTTGTACGGTGCTTTTAACGTCGTCACCCATGTTGGATGACTCTCGGGCAATTGAGCCATCTGATTGGACGACAGAATTAAGCAAGCTACGCATGGGATGAAGTCCTGTAAGGTTGGCAGTGGAGGAAGGAGCTGAGAAACTATTCCTTGCCTGGTGGCTGAGGGGCACGGTTCTTTCGACGAGCGAACCTAGGTGCCCTTCCCCTTTTGGATCCTGAGGACGGGTTTGGTTCATCCTATCAGGCTGATGAGTTGTCCTAGCTTGGTGGACTGCCTCATGCTTCAGGCATTTGAGCCTACTTCACCCATGGCAGACTTCCCAGGGCTAAGACGTCGAGGGCTCTAAAGGGTCCGGTGTATGCTCATAGGAGACCTGTAGCAGGGTTTCCTCATAGATAGGAGTGATAGCTTGAAAGTGCTCTGGGAGAATGGCGTAAGTGATGTGACCTTCCTATACCTTCTAAGTGACTATAGCTTCGAACCCGGAGCATTCGTTCAGCTCGTGGCCCCACACTTGGTGATATGGGCACCAGAGGTTTTCCATACCCTGGGCAAGGCACTTAGGTTGCCTGGCGGGTTTGAGAGTGACAAGACGCTGTTGAAGCATTGTCTCGAACGGGGCTAGCAGAGGGTCTAGCTCGGCGCTTCTAGGGGCTTTTGTCAAGAGTTCTTCTTACACTGGTGGAAGAGGGACTTGAAGGCATCCTTCTAGGTTACCATGAGTTTCCTGGCATTGCTACATATTATTTGCGAACAGTTCGTGGAAGCTAGTGCATTTGCTCACATCATGGCCTTGCATCAGGTGATACGAGCATCAGAGGTTCTCAGTTCCTGGGGACAGGAACTTGGGCTGCCTTGTCGGCTTTGTAGTGATGTGTCCCTCTTTGAGCATTATGGAAAATAATGCACGGAGGATGACGGGTGCCCCATCATCTTCTTATATTGTCACTATGTGAGAAGCGTCAGTTGCCCCGAACGCTTTCTTGAACTCTTCGAGCTTTATCTGACCCTTGTTAATAAGGATTTCGATAGTGTTCTTGAGCTTATAGCAGTCCTAAGTGGGGTAGCCTACTTTCCTTTGGTAAGCGCAGTACCTCTCGTGCGTCTTCTGTCCAGCTTGTTCTGGAGTGCTAACTTCTGGTAGCGGGATCATGTTGTGCTTCAGTAGTAGTCGAAGCAGTGCAAGAGTGCACTCCTTATCAAAGGGTACACCTTATTATGGTGCTGGGTTCAGAAGTCACTTCGCTTTATGTTTTTGGGAGGCGGGACCTTGTTAAAGGACTGCTGCTTACCCCCGGCCTGAGGCATTTGAGCCTTGGAGAGGTCCAAGGTTTGAGGGGAGGCTTTGTTAGTGTTAGTCATGGTGACAGCCGCACTGATCACTGATTTTTGCTAGGTTCCTCAATTGTTAGAGCGGAGTACGAACCAGAGGGTTACGGAATAGATCCACCATGGTGCTTGGACAGACCCTTGATACAAACTGCTTTAAATATGAGCTTTGACATGGAGGGTAGATTGGAGGCCTAGACATGCAGGGCGATCTAGGGAAGCATGTTCCGTATGTAGGTCTAGATAACTTCTTTTTTAGTCATGGGAGTATCATGAAAAGTTGCCAGCTCTCTCCATCTGGTGATGAACTTCTCAACTGGCTCACCTGGATCTTGAGTCAGAGTGAGGAGCTCGATGGTTTCCACGTTCCTTTGGACTTCGTAGAAGCATTGGAAAAACAACTGCTCCATTTCCTACAAGGTGTGCACCGAGTTTGGAGGCAGCTGAGCATACCACTGAATGGCTAGTCCTTTGATGGTCTCGAAGAACTGACGTAGGAGGAGTCGCCTGTTAGTTGCTGTCTCTCGACAAGCCGCTTGAAAGTGGGCAGTTTGGTGGTGAGGGGACATAGAACAGTTGAACAGGGGGAGCTTCCCCTTTTGATAGTTCGGGGGAAACGGCACTTGGTCAATGTACGATGGGTACGGCTTCTGGTAGAGCGGTGCCTCTTGCATGTCTGGGACCTTGTTCTTCAGGCTAGGGGCCACCATGGCATCTATGTTGGTTTGGGAAACCCCGCGAGAAGGAGAGCTGTCTTGGGAGACCGGTGGGGGAGTTTGCCTGGGAACTGTGTCTTCGCCAGACGAGAAATCGATCTCATGGTGAGAAGAAGGGGACCTAGAGGCTTCTAGACGTTCCATCTTTTCGAGGATGGACTCAATCATTACCTCGAACCTATTCTTCCGCTCTTCTTGAGCATCGTTCGGCTCATTAATCAGCATGACACTGATCGTTTCTTCTGGAAGTTTAGAGCCAAGTGGAGTAATGGACGGCCATGGTTGGCAAGTCGCGCATGGCAAGTCGGTTTGCTAGGGTTCAGCATGGCCCGACTAGACTCGACCTTGTGGGGACTGGTTCACGACGGCCTTGGGACCATGGCTTCTTGGCAGTGATTATCGAGCAATACCCTTGAACTGGCTCGTGCTTTGGGATGCACTGAGAGAAGAAAGGATTACGAGGCAGGAGATCACCAAAGGTGGTAACCCCAATTTCCTTGAGGGCTTCTTTGGTCAGAATTTGCAGACCTTTCTTCTACTTGCTCCTGAGGCGGATATGGACCCCACTCCAGAACCGAGCCTAAGGCTTAGACTGCCCCACTTTTCTTGAGCAGGTAAGGGCCGTTTCTATTAGCTGAAGTAAAGAATGGGGTCTAAGGACTGAGGGCAACCTGGGTCACTGCGTTGGAGGCTGGAGGCACCTGTCTGACATCAGGCTGTTACCCCAAATTCCTTTGTGGGGCTCGGGTGCACAACTGACCTGAGTTTGCCTCAAGATGGTACTCTTAAGGAAGACCTTTGAGTATCGGGTCTTGAGGTGCTTGCCTAGTGAGAGAGGAGTGATAGAAGAAGGAGTTGGTTCGTTACTCGGTTTGAGTTGGGGTCAGGACAAAACCTGCAAAGTCGGTGCGTGTGCACCTTTAGGGCTAGCCTTCCGGGTGACGTGAGGGTCAGCTCGAGTTTGCTCAACCGGTTCGACCTTAGGAGGTCGAGACCCATGAGCTTGTGTTTATGAGGGACCAGGTAGAAGCCCATATTTCATAGGGTGAAGCTTTGTGTGGTGAAAGGGAGGACAAAGTGGTCACCTCATGTGCTTGAGCTGATGCCGAACTTGCACGGTCCCGAGCTGTGGGAAGCACAGTGTGCACAGGGTTTGGCCCTAGACGGCCTAGCCTTGAGCATGAGTTTGAGGTAGCATGAAAGTTTCCCAGAGGTGTTGCTTGAGTTGTTGGACCATGAGCACTTAGGTGTGTGCGTGGAATGAAGACCCCAGGATTTTAGTCTCCGTCTGCCAAGCCTCCAGGTGTAGAGGTTCAAGGTAGTGAAGGAGTTTGAGGGGTAGCCTTACGGTGACCCTCATAAATATTAGCAACTTGCTTGGCTTTCATGAGAGTTGATAGGGCAGCTTTCTGGTGTATCTCAGCAATATGACCAGCAAAGGACTTGCCAGTAGCAAGGTGTGTGCTATGTGCGGTAGGAGGTGTGCCATAATGCAAGAGGCCTTGGTGGAGGGTCCAGCAGGGCGAGGAAGTGGGGAATTAGGGACTTTTAAGTCCCTTCTCGCACCAACCCAAGAAAGAACCGGGGAACCAGATTGTGAGTCCCAACTCAAAAGGAGTGTAGGGAAGGAAGCTTAAGCAGTTCACTTTCCTGGGACAGTCATGAGAGCAAGGATAAGAAAGTCCCTGACTCAGATGAATCGGTGGAATAACCCAGATGCCATAGAAAGTAGTGCAGAAAGTGAAAGAAGATATTGATCAAACAAGAGCGAACCAACGAAGGGGTAATAAGTCCCCAGTGGAATCGCTAAGCTGGTTAGGTGCCTCGATCTTGCCCTATAGATCTATATGATCTAGTGGCATCTATCTCGGGTTTCTAGTGATGAACCCGATGCTTGAGATCGCTTTCTCAAGAACCTGGCTCAAGAGCAAGGGCAGATATACCAACCAATGAGAGAGGATTTTAAGGTGGATTCGGGTCATGTGAACACCCTCTTAGATCACGAAGGAAGCCCCCCAGCTGCTTTAGCTGGTTCAAAATTGGCCCCCTTGAGCTGCGATCACCCACTACTATGGTCAACTTACGAGACAAGCGGGCTGAAAGGCCCACCCTTGTCTTAAGGCAACGCATATTCGCAAGGCTGTGAATGTCAGAAGTTAGAGTGATGAAGTGGAAAGTTCAAATAAAGATAAAAAAGAGAAGTGAACATGATGAAGAGGCGAGTCTAGCGTGACAGCCGGAAAGTTACCGACTCGGAGTGGTAGCAAGACGAGCATGGTACTCGAGACCAGCACAATGGCAATACTACTTAAAACTGAGGCGATATGGCAGTGTTCCGTTAAGCCTACCCTCAGCCCAGTGAGAAGAGAAAAGAAAGAAGAGAAGAACAAGGGAATGAAGAGAGAGAAAGTGAGACGGCAAAGGGGGGAAGAATCCAAACGGCAGTGGGCCTCACCGTTAGCATCATGAGAAGACACCGTGTCCCCTGCGAGCGGCAATGGCTTCTGGTGAGGTTCATGACAATAGCTCCCCATGAGACACACGGCACTAGACGTGGGACACGAGAGAAACCCGCGGACAGCAGAAGCATCACTGCTGGCAACGCGAGAAGGCCACATGTCTCTAGCAGACGGCAATAGCTTCTGGCAAGGTGCACGACGATAACTTCTCATGGGTCTCGCTGCGATTACCTGTCGTGGAGCTCACGGCGATAGACGTGGGGCACAAGCGAAGCTTGCACATGGTGATAGACATGAAGAGGCCCGGAAGGAGCCTGCACACAGCAATAGGCACCGAGCGAACGGGAGAAGCCTGCACACGGCGATAAGCGTCGAGCGTAAAAGAGAAGCTCGTGGATGGTAATGAGTATTTCTGCGACCCTTCGCGGAAGGCGGTGGACATCGCTGCCTGCAATAGTTACATAGCAAGGTGAAGCCCTACGGATAGCAATAAGCTTCGCTACCAACGTTCCTCTCTGAGACGTCGATGACACACCTGCAGATGGTAATGAGCAGCGCCATCTGCAAATCTCACCTAGAGATGGAGACACACAAACAGAAGAGGAAAAGGAGTTCGCGCATGACGCTGCCATCACTATGCGTGACCTGTGGAATTACAGGAAGGAGAAAAAGGAAAGAAAGAGGCACGACACTGCCACTATCTTGCATGGCTTCTAAGGGAGGCTCAGACGAAGAAGAAGAAGAGAGAAAAGATGAGAGAGAAAATTTACCTTGAGCTTAAGGGTACCAGTCCAAAAGTTTCTCTTTCCTTATTCTCTCTCTCCAAACGTGACCTAACAATGAGAAGAAAGAGAAACTTTATTAAGTAAAAACTCTCTCTTTTATGAAAGGTTCGAGCCTTTACGTACAATGATGGTACATCGTATATATAGAAGTGTCCCCAAACATGGGTGGATAATCAAAATTATACCTAATTGCTGCAAATTAAGATTTAACTGAATTAAAGAAATTAGAAAATAGGGTGAAAAAGGACAGATTTGCCCCTTTTCTAACAAGTTGTGGAATTCCAAGATAGTCCATGTGTTGCCCTTGAACGTGCATGATATTTCGTGGATGATCCGGGGTTATTCTTATGACCGTTTGATCGAAAGATGATTGTTTTCTAGTAGGGCTCGTCATAGCGATCGAATTGATACCAACTTCGAGTCATGGATCGTGTTTTTAGGGTACGATCATGTGACCTGAAATTTGAACAAACTTTAAAACTTTGGATTGATTGTGTGCTCGTTCCTTGATGTATTTCCGTGATTCTTCACGGAATCACACTGAGCATGCCATCAGGATCACGCATCAACAAATGCGACTCGATTTTGTGTCCAAACGAAGGTTTTGCAAGTTTAGAGTTTTAGTCGGAATCTTGAATTCCAGTGATGGAATTTGCAGTCACTTCATTGGCTTTGTGTGTGTAATCCGATCATTCATCATGTATAGGGTTCAGACTAGAGAGAACCTTGGACCTTATGCATGCGATGGGATTGGTTTCATGTAGATTGGGCTCGCGAGTGGCAAGATTTGGCTGCTCAAGTGAGGCACAATGTCGTTGATTTTCCTGCACGTCTTCACGGATAAACAACTTCTCTCCAGCTTTTCTTGGCGCGTCGACGTCGTCACAAGGCATGCCACATATCAAAACACTTGTTCGACTAGACGAACACGCTCCATCCAGTTTAAACACAATCTGATCTCAGACAAGGGAGATATAACCATCGAATGGCACTGGTCATGACTGCCCTTTTAATGGAGTTGAGTTGCAAGGTGGCCGCATAGGAAGAGCGTCGAGCTCCTCCTGTTTCCCCAGTGGAGTTGCTAAGCTGGTTAGCTGCCTCAATCTCGTCCTCCAAATCTAGATGATCTGATGGCACGTATCTCAGGTTTCTAGTGAACCCAGGATTTGAGATCGTTGTCTCAAGAACCTTGCTCAAGAGCAAGGGCAGGTATACCAACTGATGAGAGAGGAATTTAAGGTGGGTTCGGGCTTTACTCGGGCTAGCTCACATGGGTGCCCTTTTAGATCACGAAAAAAGCTCCCCAACTGCTTTAACTAGATCAAAATCACTTCCTTGACTTGCGATCACCTTGTTTTTTGCACAATACTACTATGGTTAACTTGCAAGACAAGTACGCTGAATGGCCCACCCTTGTCTTAGGGCAACGCACTTTCGCATGGCTAAGAATGTGAGAAGTTAAGAGTGATGAAGTGAAAAGTTCAAATAAAGATAAAAAGGAGAAGAGAATTTGATGAAGAACTGAGACAAACATGATCTCTGGAAAGCTACCGACTTGAAGTCGTAGCAAGATGGGCATGGTACTCGAGACCAGTGCGACGGCAATACTACTCGAAACTGAGGTTGATATGATAATGTTAGGCCAAGTCCACCCTCAGTCAAGTAAGAAGAGAAATGAAAGAAGAGAAGAAAAGGGAACGAAGAGAGAGAATGTGAGACAGCGAAGGGGTGACAAATCTAGATGGCAGTGGACCGTACTATTAGCATCATGGGAAGACACCACATCGCTTGAGGGCGGCGATGGCTTCTGGTGAGGCTCACGCCAATAGCTCCCCATGAGGCACACGGCGTTAGACGTGGGTCACGAGAAAAACCCGCAGATGAAAAAAAGCATTATTGTTGGCAACACGAGAAGGCCACACCTCTTTTTTTTAACACATTTTTCAGCATCTTAGTCCCTGATGCGGAATCAAGAGGAAGCAGGTCAATAAAGCCTACAAAACAGTGGAAATTTTGACAGTCTCAAAATGGCCTTAAAATTATTCAAGATCTTCATCAGTACTCCAAAAGGCCACCTGCAAAGTTTCATGGCGATCAAAGATGTCTAAGGCAGTGAACAAAAAGAAACAATTTCGGCAAACTCGGCCTCTACCACCCTGAAATGGACCCCGTAACTAGAACTATATTTTTGGTGCATCAAATAGTTGTTAGACCACTGCCATTCGATCCGACAGGGTTGACAACCCCTATGGGTTAAGTTTCGACTTAAGCGGGCACTCCATAATAAAGATATTGGTAAAATACCAAAAAAGGATAGGCCGCACACTATTCCCATGTGGCCACCCTGCACCAAAACACCAGTAAAGGTGGTTGTTTTCACAGTCACGAGTAGTGACTCTTGGGGCCTATATCTCACTCGATCAGAGTCGAATTGCACTCTTCGACTCGAATTTAGTGAGCGTGTTCATCTCGTTAAGACGAGCGTTTCGATATGTGGTACGTCCCATGACGATGCTCGAGAAGGGAGAAAAACTAGAGAGAAGTTATTGATTCATGAAAAAAATTGATGAAAATTCAGTAGCAGCACACCGCACTCCTGCGGCTAAATCACGATGGTCAATATTTGTGTGAGGTCCATGGCTATCTCTGGTCTGAACCTCGCATACGATGAACGGTTGGATTTCATACATGGAGGCTTCGAAGCTACTGTAAATTCTGGCCACGGGTACCCCTAGTGCCGATTGTGTCCTTCTTGTCCCCTCTCTCTAACACAACCGGTGATACCTAGTGTTGATTGTGTCCTCTCTCTCTTTCTTGCCCCATCTCTCTCTAACAAAGCTGGTGATAGCTAGCGCTGACTGTATCCTCTCTCTTCTTCTTCTAACATAGCCGGCGATGCCTAGTGCCAATTGTGTCTTCTTTCTCTTCTTCCAACACAGCAGGTGACACCTGACACCAGCTGTGTCCTTCTCCCTCCTCTGGCCTTTCTTCTCTCTTCTCTCACACTCTTGTCCTTCTTTCCTTCTCTTCCTCTCTTTCTTTCTCTTCTCCTTTTATTCTCTTACTTCTTATCCTCTCTTTATGATTTCCATGCCTTCTGTTATCCTTTCATTTGACTAAGAGGGGTTGAGATTATCCTCTTATGGTAGCCCTGTCGTCTAGCAGTAATGTTGATGTGTCAGAATTACTGTGCCTGTTTTATTACCATGACAGACTAATCATCACGTCTAGCTAGTCAGTATCGAAATTGATGTCTAGTAGTAACTCTGTTGAGACGATCTGAGTTTCCGACCCTGTTTTATTGCCACGTCAGACCAATTACCTACTAGCTTAGTCAATGTGCTGACTCCCTGCCTAGTCAAATTCTTCTCTCCCCCATCTTCCTTCTCTTATTCTTCTCTTCTTTTTATGAATGTGCATGCTTGTGTACGTTCATCAAAGAGACAAGGTGAGGTTTGTTGACCCACCTATCTTATAATATTTTTCATATATGTGTGATTGTAGAAAACAGGATAATACAAGCAATGGGAGGCGATTCCAAACTAGTTTTGTGATTGGGGGGCTTTCTTCGTGATATAAGAGGGTGCCCACGCTAGCCAGCTCGAGTAAGTCTCGAACCCACCTTAAATTCCTCTCTCATCGGTTGATAATACCTACCATTGTTCTCCAATGAGGTTCCCGAGAGAGGAATCTCAAAAATGTCTCTGGTCTCCTCTAAAACCCGAGACAAGTGCCACCCGATCATCTAGATTCAGAGGGTGAGATCGAGGCACCTTATCAGTCCCTTGCAGATGGTGATAGCTTCTAGTGAGGTGCACGACGATAACATCTCATGGGTCACGTGGAGATTACCTCTGGTGGAGCGCATGGCGATAGGCATGCGGCACAAGGGAAGCTTGCACACGATGATACACACAGAGATGCACGGAAGGAGCCAGCGTGCGATGATGGGCACCGAGCGAACAAAAGAAGCCTGCGCATGACTATAGGCACCGAGAAGCTCGTGGATGACGATGAGTATTTTCTGCGACCCTTCGCGAACGACGATGGACATCACCGCCTGCAATAGTCACACGGCAGAATGAAGCCCCCACAGATGGCAATAAGCTTCGCCGCCCGCATTCCTTGCTGAGACGTTGACAACACACCTGTGGAAGGCAATGAGCAGCACCGTCTGCAAGTCGTGCCGAGAGATGGAGACACGCAAACAGAAGAGGAAAAAGAGCTTGTGCATGGCGCTGCCATCGCTATGCGCAACCTGTGAAATTATAATAAGGAGAACAAGGAAAGAAAGAGGCAGGCACGACACTGCCACTACCATGCATGGCCTCTGTGGGAGGCTCAGACGAAGAAAAAGAAGAAGAAGAGAGAAAAGATGAGAGAAAAACTTTACCTTGAGCCTAGGGGTTCCGGTTCAGAAGTTTCTCTCTCCAAACGTGTCCCAATAATGAGAAGAAAGAGAAACTTTATTAAGTAAAAACTCTCTTTTGTGAAGGGTTCAAGTCTTTGGTATATATAGAGCATGCTCAAACATGGGTGGAAAATAAGATTTAAGGAAATTAAAAGAAATTAGAAAATAGGGTGCAAAATGACAGATTTGCCCCATTTTATGAAGTTGTGGAATTTCAAGATAGTCCCTATGTTGACCTAGAACATGCATGATTTTTTGTGGATGATCCGGGGTCATTTTGATGCATGTTTGATCAAAAGATGGTTGTTTTCTTGTAGGGCTTAGCATGGTGATTGATTTGATACCAACTTCGAGGCATGGATCGTGCTTTTAGGGCATGATCATGTGACTTGAGGTTTGAACGAATTTTGAATCTTTGGTCAATTGTGTGCTCGGTCATTGATGTTTCTCTACGATTTCTTTGCTAGATCACACTGAACATGTCATCATTATCGCGGGGCAACAAACACAGCTCGATTTCATGTTTGAACGAAGGTTTTGCAAGTTTGGAGATTTTGCCGGAATCTTGAATTTCGACGATGGAATTTGTAGTCACTTTGTTGGCTTTTGTGTGTAATCCAACCGTTCATCATGTACGACATTTGGACTAGAGATAGCTCTAGACCTTACACACGTGATAGGATTGGTTTCACATCGATCGAGCTCGTGAGCGGCGTGATTTGGCTACTCGAGCGAGGCACGACGTTGTTGATTTTCCTGCACTTTCTCCACATATCAGCAACTTCTCTCTAGCTTTTCTTCACGCTTGGGAGTCATCGCGGGGATAGCCACATATTGAAACGCTCGTCTCGACGAGACGAACACGCTTCACTAAGTTTGAGTACGATCCGAACTTGTACGAGGGAGATCTAAGCGTTGAAATTTAATGGTCGTGACTGCTCTTTTATTAGAGTTGAGTTACAGGGTGATCGCATAGGAATATCGTACCGCTCCTCTTGCTCCCCAATGGAGTCAACAAGCTGGTTAAGTGCCTCGATCTCACCCTACAGATCTAAATGATCTAGCAGCACGTCACTCAGGATTCTAGTGAACTCGGGACTTGATATTGCTCTCTCATGAATCTTGCTTAGGAGCTATGGCAGGTATACCAACCGATGAGAGAATAATTTAAGGTGGGTTCGGGACTTACTCGGACTGGCTTTCGTGGGTACCCTCTTAGATCATGAAGAAATCCTTCCAACTACTTTAGCTGGTTCGAAATCACCTCCCTTGTCCTACGATGACCTTGTTTTCTACACAACACTACTATGGTTAACTTGCAAGATAAGTCGGTCCAAAGGCCCACCCTTGTCTTAGGGAAACGCACATTCCCATAGCTAAGAATATGAGAAGTTAAAGTGATAAAGTAGAAAGTTCAAATAAAGATAGAAAAGAGAAGAGAACTTGATGAAGAGGCAAGACTAACGTGATAGGTGAAAAGTTACAGACACAGAGTGGTAGCAAGACGGGCATGGTACTCGGGACCAGTACGACAGCAATACTACTTGAAATCGAGGCCGATATGACAGTGTTTGGCCAAGTCTACCCTCAGTCAAGCGAGAAGAGAAAAGAAAGAAGAGAAGAAAAGGAAATGAAGAGAGAGAAAGCGAGACTGTGAAAGACGGAAGAATCTTGACGGCAGTGGGCCTCGTCGTTAGGCTTCTGGTGAGGCTCACGGCGATAGCTCCCCATGAGGAACACGGTGCTAGACGTGAGACACGAGAGAAACCTGCGGATGGCAAGAAGCATCTCCGTTGGCAACACGAGAAGGTCACACATCTCTTGCGGACGACGATAACTTCTCATGGGTAATGCAGCGATAGCTTCTGGCGAGGCGCACGACGATAGCTTCTCATGGGTCATGCGACGATTACCTCTCGTGTTGCGCATGCCGATAGGCATGGGGCACATGGGAAGCTTGTTCATGGCAATAGACGTAGAGAGGCATGGAAGGAGCCTGGGCACGGTGATGGGCACCAAACGAATGGAAGAAGCATGCGCATGATGATAGGCACTGGGTGCAAAAGGGAAGCTCATAAAGGGCGATGAGTATTGCCACAACCCTGCGCAAACGGCGATGGACATCACCGCCTGCAATAGTCACGCGGCAGGGTGAAGCCCCCATGGATGGCAATAAGTTTCGCTACCCGTGTTCTTTACTGAGATGTCGAGGACACACCTGTGGATGACGATGAGCACCACCATCTGCAAATCTCATCGAGAGATGGAGACAAACAAACAGAAGAGAAAAACGAGCTCACGCATGGTGCTGCCATCGCTATGCGTGAGCTGTGGAATTACAACTAGGAGAAAAAGGAAAGAAAGAGGCATGCACGGCACTGCCACTGTGTGCATGGCCTCTGGGGGAGGCTCAAACAAAGAAGAAGAAGAAGAAGAAGAGAGAAAAGATGAGAGAGAAATTTTACCTTGAGCATAGGGGTACCAGTCCAAAATTTTCTCTCTCCTTCTCTCCAAATGTGACCCAACAATGAGAAGAAAGAGAAACTTTATTAAGTAAAAACTCTCTCTTTTGTGAAGGGATCAAGCCTTTGCGTACAATGATTGTACGTGGTATATATAGAAGTGTGCCCAAACATGGGTGGATGATCAAAATTAAACCTAATTACTAGAAATTAAGATTTAACTGATTAAAAATAAATTAAAATACGTGGTAAAAAATGACAAATTTGACCTTTCTAACAAGTTGTAGAATTCCAAGGTAGTCCTTGTGTTACCCTTGAACGTGCATGCTTTTTCGTGGATGATCCGGGGTTGTTCAGATACTCATTTGATCGAAAGATGGTTATTTTCTTATGGGGCTCGACATGACGATCGATTTGATACCAACTTTGAGCCATGGATCGTGCTTTTAGGGCATGATCATGTGACTTGAAATTTGAACGAATTTTGAAACTTTGGATCAATTGTGTGCTCGTTCCTTGATTTTGTTTCTTATTTCTTTGCTGGATCACACTGACCATGTTGTCACAATCTTAAAGCAACAAACGTAGTTTGAACGAAGGTTTTGTATGTTTGGAGTTTTGACCAGAATCTGGATTTTCGACCAGAATCTGGATTTTCGACAACAGAATTTGCAATCACTTCGTCGTCTTTGTGTGCGTAAGCCGACAGTTCATCATGTACGGGGTTCGAAGTAGAGAAAGCCCTAGACCTTACACACGTGATGCCATCGGTTTCACGTTAATCGGGCTTGCGAGCGGCATGACTTGGCTGCTCGAGAGTGGCACGACACTTCTTATTATCCTGTACTTTCTTCATGGATCACCAACTTCTCTCTAGCTTTCTTCGAGCTCAGGCATCGTCGTGGGGTGTGCTACATATCTAAACGCTCGTTTAGACGAGACAAACATGCTCCACCAAGTTTGAGGGCAATCTGATCTCGAACAAGGGAGATATAAGCATCTAAATTCACTAGTCGTTACTTCCCTTTTAATGGAGTTGAGTAGTAGGGTGGGCGCATGGTTATAGTGTGTGGCTCCTCCTGTTTCGCTCTTTCACCTATAACTTCTTCTTTGGATGTTCATTCAAGCTAAAATTTGACCCCTAGGGGTTTTCAACCGTGCTGGATTCAATTGCGGTGGTCCCACAGCAAATTGAGATAACAAAAAAATAGCTCTAGTTACAGGGTCCATTTCAAGGTGCTAGAGGTCGATTCTATCGAAACTGTTTCTTAGTCTACTAGTGGTATGCTCGCCTGCCTCCAAACTCGGTGCACACATGGTAAGAAATGGAGCAGTTGTTTTACCAACGCTTCTATAAAGTCCAAAGGAATGTGGAAACCATCGAGCTCCTCACGCTGATGCAAGACCCTGGTGAGTCGGTTGACAAGTTCATCGCCCGATGGAGAGAGCTGGTAACCTTTCATGCCACTCCCGTGACTAAGAAGTAAGCGGTCTAAACCTGCATACGAAATATGCTTCCTGAGATCGCCCTACATGTTGAGGCATCCAATCCACCGTCCCTGTTAGAGCTCATCTCTAAGGCAGTTTGTATTGAGGGATTGTTCAAACACCATGGCAGCTCTCGACAACAACCCTCCGGCTCAAATTCTCGCTCCAACAGTCGAGGCAACCAAAAGGTAGTGATCAGCACGATCGTCACCGTGACTGACGTTAAAAGCACGACTCCTCAAACCTTGTACCTCTCCAAGGCACAGACACCTCAATCTTGGGGCAAACAGCAGTCTTACAATGAGGTCCCCCCTCTTAAAATTTCTAAGCCAAATGACTTTTGGATCCAACACTAGAACAAATTTTACCCATTTGACAAGGAGTGGACTCCTGCATTGTTTCGATTGTTTTTAGAACAGAACATGATCCTACTGCAGGAGGTCAATACCCCAGAGCCGGCAGGGCAGGAGACGAATGAGAGGTACTACACCTATCACAGGAGAGTAGGCCACCCTACTCATGACGGCTATAAGCTCAACGAAACTATCGAAGCCCTTTATTAACAAGAGTCAGATAAAGATCGAAGAGTTAAAGAGGGCATTCGGGGCAACGGCGACTTCTCATATAGTGACAGTCCAAGAGGGTGATGAGGCACCCGCTATCCTCCATGCACTATTTTCTATAATGCTTGAAGAGGGACACATCACATCGAAGCCAACAAGGCAACCCAAGCTCCTGCCTCCAAGGACTAAGAACCTCTGGTGTGCATAGTATCATATACGAGGCCATGATATCAGCGAATGCACTGGCTTCCACGAACTCTTGGCAAATAAGACGCAGCAGTGGTAGGAAGTTCAAGGCAACCCAGGAGGACACCCTCACAACCCTAGGGAAACACTGAACTAAACCCTTTGCATGCCCTCTTCGAGGTAATGCTTCAATAGGGTCTCGTCACTCTTAAGCCCGCCAGGCAGCCGAGGCGCCTTGCCCAGGGCATGAAAAAACACTGGTGCCCATATCACCAAGTATGGGGCCACGAACTAAAAGAGTTCTCTAGGTTCGAAGCTATAGTCATAGAAAAATTCTAGGAAGGTCACATTGTCTATGCCATCCTCCCAAAATGCTTCCTAGACGTCGCTCCCGTTCAAGAGGAAGCCACACTACAAGCCCCTCATGAGCATACACTGGACCCTTCAGGGCCCTCGACATCTCAGCCCTGGGAAGTCTACCATAGGTGAAGCAGGCTCAAATCCCTGAAGCATGAGGCAGTCCACCAAGCTTGGACTACTCACCAAATTGATAGGGTAGTCCAAACACCTCCTCAATGACCCAAAAGGAGACAGTGAGCACCCAGGTCAGCCCGCTGAAGGAATCGTATCCCTCAACCACCAGTGGAGGAAGAATTTCTCAGGCCTCTTCCACCTCTGCTGACATTGCAAGACTTCACATCAGGCGCAGCTCGCCTTATCCTTTCGTCCAATCAGGCAGGCATCCCTGAATCACCAGCAGCTCGGGATTCCTCCAATATGGGTGACGACGCTAAAAGCATACCACAACGGTCAAAGCCGGGGCAAGACCTTAAATACCCCCTGCAAACGTCCAATTCCGGCGACGACATAAAAAATTGCCTAGGACGTTCTAACTCTTCTTCTCCTCTCTCCTCCTCTATTTTCTCCATAGGTGCAGCTCGACGGTGCTCAGACTTTGACACTCTAAGCAGAGAGTTTGGAGGCACCATCCTCACCAAGCCACAGTAAGGGTGCCTCAGAGAGATGTTGGCCCAGTTGACTGGATTCTCGATAGTCGTCGACACTCTATCAAATCGAGCCAAAATCGAGCCATCATCAAGCTCATCTTCCAAAGAAGCCTCCCATATGGTGAAGATCTTAGAAGTACCATCCAGCATAGGGTAAATGAGTCTAAGATCGAGGAAGAAGCTACAGCCCATCAATTGGAGGTTATGCACGTCGCTTCAAAGCACTTGATGGAGTCCTTGAGACTAAGTCCTATGACAAGCTCAAAAGTAATGCACCTCGCATCGAAGCCAAGTCTCCCCCATACTAGAGTATTTACAGTGAACAGGTTCACCAAATCATGAGAACCATGAATTATGAGCCCTTATCCAATCAAACACTTAGGGTTGAGAAGGTAGGGGCTCCCCCATTCGAGGTCATTGAGGCCACAGTAGATTGCCATAAGACGAAGCAAGGAGTGGACTATCCTTTTTCATCTCAAATTATGAAAGGGCAGAAGCAATGAAATAGAAAAAGGAGGAAAATAAGAGACATGCATCGCATAGAAAATAAAAGAACTATTTCATTCATCAAACCAAAATATTACAAGGATCCTTTCTTTACTAAAAGAAAACATGGAAAGGAGGCACTAAAAGCGGTCAATGATTTGATTAACCTTCCCTCTACACTCTTCGACTAAGGCCTTCACTTGCTCAATATCAGCCCTCGATTCAGCCACCATTTTGGCCTCATGATCCACTAAAGTCAGCTGGTCCCTCAAAGAGCACTCGAGGTCCAGTAGCCTCTAGCCCAGCTCCTAATCTTTGGCTTCCAATAGACTGCAATGAAATGGGCTTCCTCAATTGCCATCACTCTTGACCCTCATGAGACATCGTCGTCCATGGTCATCGCCGCGCACAACTCGACACCGTGTGTAGCCATCATCGTGTGCAACACAATGCCATGTCCTACCATCACCCTAGGCAGGCCAACATCGCCCGAGACCATTTTCACGAGCGGCATGCTCCCGAGCATGGCTATTGTCGTGCGTGGCCTAAGGACGTACGAAGGCAGCACTGCATGCCACTTAATGACATGCATGTCCTTAGGTATCATGGTTCCCACTGTTCCCAAATTCCAGAGGGCATTGACTCCCACACCTCTTCAGTTCCCTCAACCATCATCCCTTGCAGATGGTCCACCTCCTCACTACCCTTCAGGTTTCGTCGGAAACACTCCCCCCATCGGGAACCCTATTCTTTCCCCTACCGATGTTTCCCTTCTTCGCCAAGATTTTGCTCTTGTTCACTGAAAATCCCTTTCCTGTCTTCTACTCGTTAGTGGAAAACCACTAGAAATCCCCAAACGGCTTCCCTGACCTTGCGAGTTTCCCTCCTCCTTGGTTTTCCCACTTTAGCAGTTCATCACAAAACTCACCAGAATCCCACCGAGTTTCAGGTGAGCCCAACTGCTTCTCCTCCAACAACCAGAGGACCTACAGAGCCCTCTGAACTCTCTACAACCTCCCTTCAGCCACAAGGCTGCCGAAGAAACACTCGAACCTCGGTAGAAGCACCTCTGCAAAACCTACTAAGGCTCTGAGAAAGCCTGTTTCCCCCTTAGAGAGCTTCAACACTCCTCGAAAATGTTCGTAATCATGGTACGAAGCTTTGCAACCTCCTAAAGCTCACCAGAAAATCTCCTGATGACCACTGCAAATTTTGGTTGGGAAGTTCTCGCCAGAAATCTCTTATCAGAAGCTTTGGATCTCTCTCTCTCTAAAACTCTTCAACTGTTTTACCCTTCAGTAAAACAGTAAAAGGGGGTGCTTCCCCTTTTATACTTAGTAGTGCCACAAACTACCCTTGATAAATTTGAAAAGATGTTGCGATCCTCGTCTTCAAACGACAATAAGACTAGGCCGGGGCAGGTCAAGCCCGAGGCCCGAAAGGGCTATCGCCACGCGCTGCATAAGAAGCCATCACCACAAGCCTTCATCAAGGGCCATCATCGCATGCCTTCGTCAAGAGCCATCGTCGCACACGTTCGTCAAAAGCCATAGCCGTGTGCCTTCGTCAAGGGCCATCGTCTCACGCCTTCGTCAAGGGCCATCGATGCGCATCTTCTCCCAAAGGCTATTGTCGTACCCTTCGTCAAAGATTTAATGCTGCACCCTTCAACAAGTACCTAATGCCATGCATGCACCACCTAAGCCTCATGCCTCGTGCGCCATCCAACACTTAGTGCCACGATCATGCCACGACACTCCCCTCTGAACCATTGTCCTACCTCTTCAAGAAGTTCACTTTCTGCATCACAGTCTCACTCCTCAAGGAGTTCAGTCTCTGGTGATGGCTCTGTTCCCCATGGAGCCGCATTACTTCACCACACATCGATCAATGCTGCATGACATTAAACTGTATAACCATGGTCCATACTATATGACCCTAAACTGTACTGAAGGTCTAGTTTCACGACCTTAAACTGCTTAATCCTCGTCGCGCAACTCAAAATTGTACGACTATGGTCCAGCTATGTGACCTTACACCATAGTGCATGTCCTGACTGCATGACTTAAAAGGCTTAGCAACATAGTCCAAACTACATGACCTTAAACTATAGCAAAGGTCTAGTTGTACGACCTTAAACTGCATGATCCTAACCACATGACTTAAAACTGAATAGCCATGGTCCGAGCTACAAGACCCTAAAACCGTAATGCACAGAGCGACAAATGGTCCATACGAGTAACTCCAACCGAGAGGTGGGCCACTTATTCACTTAAGGTGTACTTCATTGACACCCCAAGTTGAGTTAGATGCATGCAAGGGTCGTACCTACCCCTTTAATCGTAAAGAGGTTTGCTTCGCAACAACATTCCACTAAGAGTCACATCTTACTACGACCCACTATCCCCAAGGAGTCAAGGCCATTCTTATCAATTCAAACCTCAGTAGTCAAGGCCATTCCTATCATTCTCAACAAAGTTACATCCATACCATTACTCATTATCCTCGTATAGTCACACTAGCCTTCCTAATCCCCGATGAGGTCTCTTCCACTTGCCACTCCTCATAGGGCCGCCATCTTTATCTAAATCTCTCGGCTTGTGTATAGCCTTAACTATCTTTATCCCCATAGGTCAGATGGTTATCCATAGACCTATCCCCCATGCAGCTTCACCTACATCGCGACCCACACTCTGGTCCGTACTGCATGACCTTAACCTGCACAGCTTTGGTCCTGTTACATGACTTTAAACTACACAGCCATAGTCCTAACTGCATGACTTTAAACTACATAGCTCTGGTCCATGCTGCATGACTTTAAACTGCACAAGCTACGGTCCAAACTATATGACCTTAAACTGTAGTGAAGGTCTAGTTGCACGACCTTAAACTGCACGGTCCTAGTTGCATGACCATGGTCCAAGCTATATGACCTTAAACCATAGTGTATGTCCTGGCCGCATGACGTTAAACTGCTTCGCTCAGGTCTAGGAGGCATGACCTTAAATAAGTCCCCATACATGCTCACATCCCTTTTACGTGCATCTTCACGCATGTCTTCTCTAACCGACCCATTTGTGTGCGCACACCATCATTATTGCCTCCCAGTGAGTCCACATACGCGCACACGCCCTTTACGTGCATCTCCAGGCACGCCTTCCCTAACCGACTCATCGTGTGCGTGCACCACCTTCATCACTTCCCCAGTGAGTCTTACCCATGCTCACAAAACGACGAAGCATACCATAATCCATATTCACCATCAGCTAGTGGGTCACCACTTTTTACCCACTGTTCATACATCATCCATCTTTCACAGGCAACCTCATGCCATCTTCCCAAAGTGAGTAGAAACCATCACCATACTCACCCCATGGCCTCCACAGACTTCCATTCATAAACACTATGGTCCAGTAGTATGACCCAAAACTATAGTGCACGTCCTTGCTGCATGACGTTAAAAGGCTTCGCACAGCTCCCGAAGGCAGGACCCTAAACACGCCTAAACAGAAAAAAAAGGGCATAGTGTACACCTGAACAAGGGAACATCATGAGTAAAAATGACGGACAAGCATAGTCACGAAACCATAAGTAAAAGAGTTTCATGGAAAACAAAACCCAGGCATTCAGGGACTTCAGGGCATTCCTTGCCAAAATCCCCTAACCATTAAGGGCCCAGACTTTCGGGTAGGTCAGAAGCCCCCGACTAGACCCCGCTAGACGGGACTTACAAAGATACTCTGAACGTCAAAATAAAACCAGGTATAGCAGCGAACAATGCCGACTAAAGGTTCATAGCAGTTGGCCTTTAGATAGGTCTGATTTTATTTGAGGAGGTCCCTATAAAGGCCTCACACTTCAGAATCGCAGATAGTCCCTCAAAGGTGAGGACTTCGACAGGATACCTCAAACTTCTCGAATGAATGTACTTCTTGATTCTCTTGAAGCACAACATTCGTCGGGGCATGCTGTTGGAAGATATTTTTCATCATCATGGCAACCCCTCTCAATAAAAGCCTAGCAAACAGTAGAAAACCCAATAGTCTCATAACAACCCCAAAACTGGTCGAGATCTTCATGAGGACTCTCAAAAGACTGATACGAAGTTTTGTCGCATTCCAACATGTCTAAGGTAGTGCAGATTAAGAAATAGTTTTGGTAAAATCAGCCTCTAACACTGTGAAATGGACCCCATAACTAGATCTACATTTTACGTATCTTAATTTGATGTAAGACCAGCACCATTGGATCTAGCATGATTGAAAACCCCCAAGAGTCAAATTTCACCTTAAACGGACACTCCAGAATGAAGTTATAGGCAAAAGAGTGAAACAGGAGGAGTTGCACACTATTCCCATGCGGCCACCCTGCAACTCCACACCATTGAAAGGACAATCACGACCAATTACTTTCAATGATCATATTTCACACGTTCAAGGATGGATCAAGCTCAAATTTTGTAACCGTATTCATCTCATCAAGATGAGCGTTTCGATATGTGGCACGCCCCATGACGACGCCCACGCCCAAGCATGAAGTAAAGCTTGAGAGAAGTTGCTGATCCGTGAAGAAAGTGCAAAAAAATCAGCTGCGTCGTGCCTCGTTCGAGAGGCCAAATCACGCAGCTCGTGAGCCCGATCAACGAGAAATCAATTCCATCACGTACATAAGGTCTCAGGATATCTCGAACTCAAACGTCGCGCATGATGAACGGTCAGAGTCTGCACACGCAGCTGAGGAAGCGACTGTAAAATATGTCGCTGGAATTCCTTATTCCAGCAAAAATTCCAAAGTTATAAAATCTTTGTTCTGGCACGAAATCAAGCTGCGTTTGTTGCCCCGCTATCATAATGGCATGCTCAGTATGATCCAGTGAAGAAATCACCGAAAAACATCAAGGAATGAGCATGTTATTGATCCAAAGTTTCATGATCCATTCAAATTTCAAGTCACATGATCATGCGCTAAAAACACGATCCATGGCTCGAAGTTGGGATCAAAATGATTGCCATGCCGAGCCCTACAGGAACACAATCATCTTTTGATTAACCGAGCATTAGAACGACCCCGGATCATCCGTGAAAAGCCATGTACGTTTTAGGGCAACATAAGGACCATTTTGGAATTCCACAAATTGTTAAGAAGGGGCAAATCTATCATTTCTCACCCCATTTTCTAATTCCTTTTAATTCAATTTAATCTTAATTTCCAGCAATTAGGGTTACTTTTGATTATCCACCCATGTGTGGGGCAAATTCTATATATATCATGTACCATCATTGTACGCTAAGAGGCAATACAAACACACACATAATACACAAAGGGAGAGGTTTTACTGAATAAAATTTCTCTTTTTCTCATTGTTGGGTCATGTTTGAAGAGAGAGAGTAAGAGAGTAAGGTGAGAAACTTTTAGATCGATACCCCTTGGCTCAAGGTAAACCTTCTCGCTCTTCTTTTTCTTTTCTTCCGCTCTCTCTTCGTCTCCTTCTTCCTCTTCTCCATCTGAGCTCCCCTCAAAGGTCATGCACGGCAGTGGCAATGTCGTGCATGCCTCTGTTGTGGTCTCACAAGTCGCGCATGGCGATGGCAGTGCCATTCGTGAGCATCCCTCTCCTTTTGTTTGTCCATCTCTACCTCCCCGAGAGGCTTGCAAATGGCGCTGCACATCACCGTCCGTAGACGAGTCCTCGACGCCTCAGTGAAGAGCGCAGACGGCGAAACTCATTGTTGCCCGCAGGGGTCTTCTCGCATTACGCACCTATCGGAGACGGCGATGCCTATCACCGCCCGCGACAAGTCTCGACAATGCTTATCGCCGCCTGCGATCTTTCTTCGCGTGCGTGGTGTCTATCACAATCTACGAGTCTCCTTCGTGCGTTCAGTGCTCATCGTCGCTCCCCCCGCATCCCATGCTTACCTCCATGTGCGTCATCAGAACTATCGTCGTGCACTTCTCAAACGTCTATAACTGCACGCTTCACGAGAGGCTATCACTGCCCACGCTGGGGTGCACTACCTTCTTGTGATGCCAACAACAATGGTTAGCACCGTCCATAGTTCCCTACTTCCCTTCATGCCGCGATCAATAGTATCTAGTGTCATCCAAGGGCCGTGACACTCCTACTCCACAGTCGTGGGTGGTGATGCCTGGCATCGCTAAGACCCTATCTCTCCGCCATCTCGTGCCTTCTCTTCATTCTCCACTTCTCACTTGATTGACGGTTGACCTAGCCTAGCACCACCATATCAACCTCAGCTTTGAGTAGTCTTGTCGTTGTGCTGATCCTGAGTACCATGCTTGTCTTACTACCACTCCAAGTTAGTCACTACTATCCGGCTATCAAGCTAGTCTTGTCCCTTCATCAAGTTTTCTTCTCTTTTCGACCTTTGCTCAAAACTTCCACTACATCATCCTAACCTTTCACATTCTTATCCACATGAATGTGCATTACCCTAAGACAAGGGTGGGTCTCTTCGACCCACAGGTCTTGAAAATTAAGCATAGAAGTGTTGTGTAGAAAAAGAAGGAGATTACATGTCAAGGGAGATGATTCCGAACCAGCTAAAGCAGCTGGGGGGCTTTCCAACATGATCTAAAAGGGTGCACATGCAAGCCAGCCCATATAAGTCTCAAACCCACCTTAACTTCCTCTCTCATCGGTTGGTATACCTGCCCTTGCTCTTGAGCAAGTTTCCGAGTGAGCGATCTCAAATCCCGAGTTCACAAGAAATCTGAGATACGTGCCGCCAGATCATCAAGATCCGGAGGGCGAAATCGAGGCACCTAACCATTATTCTTTCCTTTTTACTCACTGTGCCCTTTTGGGTTTTCATTGTGCCCCGGTTTTTATTCATGGAACTCTCTTATTCATGGTTTCGTGACCATGGCCATCAGTCATTTTTTTTACTCATGGCGTTCCCTTGTTGAGGTATACATCATGCCCGTTATTCTTTTTTGTGAAGGTGTGTTTAGGGTCATGCCTTCGGGACCTATGCAAAGTCTTTTAACATCATGAGGTCATGCCTTCGGGACCTATGCAACTAGACCTCTGCTATAGTTTAAGGTCTTATAGTTTGGACCATGGAGTTTAGGGTCGTGCACCTAGACCATGGCCATGTAGTTTAAAGTCATGCAACTAAGACCATGGAGTTTAAGGTCGTGTAACTAGACCCCCACTATAGTTTAAGGTCGTATAGTTTGGACCATGCAGTTTAGGGTCGTGCACCTAGACTGTGGTCACGCAGTTTAAAGTCATGCGACTAAGACCATGAAGTTTAAGGTCGGGCAACTAGACCCCCACTATAGTATAAGGTCGTATAGTTTGGACCATGCAGTTTAGGGTCGTGCACCTAGACCAAGGCTATGCAATTTAAGGTCATACAGCACGAACCATGGTTGTGGGTCGCCATATATGTGAAGCTTCATGGGGAATATAAGTTTGGATGACAATCCGACTCCCTGGGGATACACATGCAGAGGGCTTAGACAGAGATGGTGACCCGATGAGGAGTGGCAAATGGAAGCGGACTTCACTGGGGGGTTATGGGGCAAGTATGGCTTCTTAAGGTGAAAGATGAAACTCCATGCGAAATAGGATTATGAAAGGTAACCCGATTCCCTGGGGATAAGATAGCTTGGTGCAAGACTGACCCACTGAGGATTAAAGGAGTAAGCATGTCCTTTTCGACATATACCTAACTCGACTGGGAATGATGGGCAACGGCACTGGTGTAACTCCTACTGGGGATGATGGTAGAACACTCACGGTGCTGACCAAACTTAGACATGTGTGGCACTAGCATCGAGTCACTAGTCGCACGAACGACGTTGAGCAATCGCTAGCATGTGGTGTTGGTCTACGCGACGTTAATCACATGCAATATTTGTCAGGGAGTTTCACGTGTGACATTAATCACGAGCTTTCACACGTGTAATTAGCTACAAATGGGGTTGGTTTGAGTTCGGGCCTCGGGCCTGGGCCCAGCCCAGCCTTGGTTCATTACCGTTTGATGCTCGGTGTTACACTGATGGCGGTAAGCCTCTGTTCGGGTCTAAGGTCTGAGCTCGACCCGGTCTGGCCAATCTGAAGGTTGATGCTTGCCATTGTACATGCGACAAAAAGCCTCCATTTGAGACTCGGGTCTGAGCCCGACCAGATCCGCCCCATTGCAGTTTGGCCTTCAGGGACCTGTCTGGTGTTCTTACTTTGTAAGGGGCACTTCAAGGAAGCGTCTTCTATATAAGAGGGTAACATTTTTCACCATTTTATCTTAAGTAAAAACTTTTAACAGTGAGAGAGAGGAAAGGAAACTTCCTGTTAGGACTCCGGTAAGCGCACAAGTTACAGGCATTCGCTTGAAGTTCGGCGAACTATGAAGTATTTTGGCAGAACACTCACAACGGGTTGATCGTGGTCCACCAGTCATAACTCCCGCAAGGAAGAGGAAACTACAGCTGGGAAGAGAGAACATTGGTAAGTTTACACAAGGACCTTCTCGAGGGTTACTGCTGCGAGTTTAGAAAGCAGGTAGTTCACAGGGGTTTGCCGGCAAAATTCTATTGATTTTGTGGTGATTTTTCAGTGTTGTGGAGGGAGGCACGAAGGTCTGCCGGTGAGTTTTTTGGCAAGTGGAAGTGGTTTCCCGATGAGTAGTCAGAAGGTCGTAGGGGAATGAATAGTCAATGGCAGCAAACAACCATTGGGAGGTAACGACTGTCAGTCCACACATGCAAGGATGTGTGTCAGGCCACAACGTGGCAGGCGGTTGTCAGGCGGTGCTCCTTGGGCTCGTGGAGGGAGATACGAGCGATGTTGCTTCAAAAATCACAAGCGGCGATAGTCGTGAAGACATGGCCGGCATTAGCCTTTTGAGAACCTCGTCGGCGTTAGTCTTGGAAAACGCAATCGGCGTTATTCCTTGAAGACACAGCCGTCTTTAGGCTTTGAGAACACAGTCGACATTGGGCTTAGGCAAACATAGCAGGAATTTGGCTTTCAAAACTCACCCGACGTTAGCCTTCAGCAAGGTGTTAGGCCTTATTTTATGTAAGCAGCATTAGTCACGCGTGACACTAGCTAGTGCCTTTCAGGCGTGGTGATCACCTTGTGTCTTGGTGATTTCCACATGGTAGTGAGCGCTTAAAGTTAGTCTAATGGTCGGGCCTTCAAACAAAATCCCTGACATGAAGAACCTTCTAAAGGGAGGGGAGCTTAGCACCAATAAATTTACTGGTGAGAGTCTGGTCTGGGGTGACCCATTTGGTTGACAGCCCCAATATGCAAACTAGAGTGGCCCCTTAGTTCTAGTTTTACTACCGATCTGGTTCGATTTTAGGTCTGGGAGGATAATGACAGGAACGTCAGTGTTGAAGAAGAGATGTCTCGTCTTCATTGAATGCACCGCAACATGGCTTTTGGTGTAAAATTTCCCACTCTAGAAAAGAGGATGGTGAAGACCAAGGGACTGATATGATCTTCTATTGGTTTCAAAGTACATGGGGAGCACCAGTACTTGAAGGGGTACTCTTCCTGGACCATCCAAGTGTTGGGGTCACACAGAAGCATTCTTGAGCGTGCTTCTTTGTAGCAGTAGTTCAGTGCTCGGCTGGCTATTATGATCGGTGGTCCAACACCGTTAAGGTACTACTGGAGACATAGAGTCATGTTAGCAACACATGGCACCTTCGGCATGAGGAGGCAGAAATCTCCTTACTGGATCTTCACTTCATTGGAAGCCCTCCACTAATCGGAGCAATGTATGATGAGTTTGTGCCTCAGAACTCAGTCATCTTTGGTGATGCTCACCTAGGAGAAGAAGAACCGCCTGCTTGTATACAGAAAATCTTTGAGATTTACCAGCTGCTTTATTCTAAGTCTAACAATGGTCGAGTGACCTTCACCGAATGGGTGAAATTCTTTTACGGGGATTACCTTGAGGAGGGTGGTTCAGGTACACTTCAAGAAGGGAAAGGCAGTTGTGAAAGGGACGCCTCCAATCTACCAACCCATCACCAATGATGATTGTGTCTTGTTGGCCGCATATTTAGCCTTGTTTCTAAGCAAGTTCATTATTCTTGGAGGGGAAGATGACATATGTCTGGTTAGGTGCCTCGATCTCGCCCTCCGGATCCCTGGAGGATCGAGCGGTACACGTCTCTTATTTCGGGAGAGACCCGGGATGTTTGTGAGATCTCTCTCTCGAAAAACGCATTCGAAAATGCAGGGTGGTGTTACCAACCAGTGAGAGAGGAATTTAAAGGTGGGTTCGAGACTTACTCAGGCTGATTCACATGAGCGCCCTCTTATATCACGAAGAAAGTCCCCCCAGTGATGTAACTAGTTCGAAATCTCCTTCCTTGGCTCGTTTTCTTCTTATTTTCTACTTTCCTGCAATCACACACATATATGGCAAAGGTTATGGGACAGGTGGGTCAAACCTCACCCTTTTCCTCTTTGATGAAGCGTATTCAAAAAGAAGAAAGAAAGACAAGGGGGGCGGGGAAAGAAGAGTTCAATCAAGCGATAAGATCAGAGCAGTGACTAAGTTGGTGGATGATTGGCGAAACTGGTTCGATAACTGAGAACGACTCACGGGATTGCTAGAAAACGTTATTGCCAATATCAACTAGCTACGCACGATGGTCGGCCTGTCGTGGCAGTAAAGAGGGCCAAGCGAACCTGACGCAACAACATTATGGCTAGACTATAGGATCACCATGAGTTGCTAACCTTAATCCCTCTTGGTCGAACAAAAGAGTAACTAAAGAGAAGAAGGGAATAGATGGAAGGAAAAAGAAGCAGGAAGAGAGGAGGGAGAAGAAGGAAGAGGAGATGCAGTCGGCGCTAGACATTGCCGACTGTTCCAGGAGATGGGAGAGAGAGGAAGCAGTTGGCGCTAGGCTTCGTTGATTGTGTTAGATGAGAAGAAAGGAAGGGGAACAACTGGCGCTAAGTCTCACCAGCTCATAGAAAAAGAGAGGTAAAACCAGTCGATACTAGGTCTCGTCGCCTGACAGAGTAGGAGAGAGAAGACCAACCGGCTCTAAGTCTCACCGACTGATAAAAGAAGAAAGAGAAGACCAATCGGTGCTAGGTCTCGCCGATTGATAGAAGAAGAAAGAGAAGACCAATCGGCACTAAGTCTCGCCATTTGATAGAAGAAGAGAGAGAAAACCAATGGGCTCTAGGTCTCACCGACTGACATAAGAAGAGAGAGAACCAACCTGCATTAGGTCTCCCTGACTGATAGAAGAAAGAGAAGACCAACTGGTGTCAAGTCTCACCAACTGATAGAAGAAGAGAGTGAAACCAACTGGTACTAGGTCTCGTGGACTGATAGTAGAAGAGAGAGTATACCAACTGGCACTAGGTCTCATCAGTTGACAGAAGAAGATAGAGAGGACCAACCGACGCTAGGTCTCGCTAGTTGACAGAATAAGATAGAGAGGACCAACCGGCACTAGGTCTCGTCAGTTGACAATAAAAGATAGAGACGAGAAGAGAAGATGAGACAGAGAGAGAGATGAAGAGAGAGAAAGAGATGGAAGAGAGAGACGAGAGAGAAAGAGAGAGAAGAGAGAGAAAGAGAGAGAAGAGAAGAGAGAGAGGAAGATAGAGAAGAGAGAGAGAGAGAAAGAGAAGAGAGAGAAGAGAGAGAGAGAGAGAAGAAAGAGAGGAGGAGAGAGAAGTACGTGCGTCAAGGTACGATCCTTCTTCTCTCTCTCTCTACTCTCTCCTAAGACTACTACTCAC
>NW_006499364.1:2288542-2308983 GCF_000471905.2 Amborella trichopoda
CGACGACGACGTACGACGTACGACGTAGTACGTACGTACGTAAGACGAGAGAACGAACCGACGACGACGACGACGACGTAGACGTAGAACGAGAGTAGAGAGAAAGAGAGAGAGAGAGAGAGAGAGAGAGAGAGAGAGAGAGAGAGAGAGAGAGAGAGAGAGAGAGAGAGAGAGAGAGAGAGAGAGAGAGAGAGAGAGAGAGAGAGAGAGAGAGAGAGAGAGAGAGAGAGAGAAGAAGAGAGAGAGAGAAAGAGAGAGAAGAGAGAGAAGAAAAGAGAGGGGAGGAGAGAGAAAGTTACTTGCTCAAAGGGTACCGATCCTTTCCTTCTCTCTCCTCTCTATCTCTCCAAGACATACTCACAGGCTCAAGCAAAGAATCGAAATTTTTATTCAATCTTTCAAGAATCAATTGAGGGTCGAGGGGTCACTTTACAATGAGACAATGCCTGTTTATATAGAATTGTGCCCAAACATGGGTGGATGATCAAAATTAGGACTAATTACTGAAAATTAAGATTTAATTGAATTAAAAGAAATTCTAAAACTGGGTGCAAAAGGTTTGTTTTTCCCTTGCCTAACAATGTGTGAAATTTCAAAACAGTCCCTGTTGCAGCCCAAGATCTTGCGTGATCTTTCATGCTTGACCCGCGAGTGTTTTGATGCCCTTTTAATCGAACGATTATTGTTTTCTTGTAGGGGTTGGCATGATGATCATTTGATACCAACTTAGAATCATGAATCATGTTTTTGAGCATTGATTTTAGACTTGAAATTTTTTTGAATCTAGGAAACTTTGGATAGATAGTGTGGTAATTCCTTAATGTTTTTTCTGTGATTTCTTCATCGTAGTGCACTGAGCATGTCGTCCCGATCGTGTGGTAATAAACGGAACGTGATTTAGAGCCAAAACGAAGATTTCGCAACTTTTGAGTTTTGGCCGGAATCTAGAATCCGACGGTCGAAATTTCAGTTACTTCATTGGCTTTGTGCATGAAATCTGACCGTCCATCATGTACGAGGGTCGGACCAATGATAGCCCTAGACCTTATGCACACAATGGAATTGGTTTGGCGTGATCTGTTGCGTGAGCGTCATGATTTGGTCCATTGAGCGAGACGTGTTGCTACTGAATTTTCTTCAATTTCTTCATGGATCAGCAACTTCTTTCTAGATTTTCTCCCTGCTGGGACATCGTCTCGGGGAGTGCAACATATCGAATTGTTCGTCTTGATGAGACAAATACGATCACCAAATTTGGGAGTGATCTGACTTAAACTGAGTGAGTTACAGTCCCCAAAAATGACTGCCCGTGTTTGTAAAAAATTCACCTTTGATGGTGTTTTGGCTCAGTGAGGCCACACGAGAATAGTGTGCGGCCTCTCTTGCTTCAATGTTTGGCTCATATCTTTGTTCTGAAGTATCCGATTAAGCCAAAACTTGGCCCATAGGGGTTTTTGACCATTTTGAATCTAATGGTGGTGGTCTCATAGTGATTTGAGACATCAAAAATGTAGTTCTAGTTGTAGGGTCCATTTCAGGGTAGTAAAGGCCATTTTTCCGAAACTTGTTCGTTTTCGTTCACTGCCTTAGACATGTCGGAATACAAAAAAACATGGTAAGTGATCTTTTAGAGTGATGACAAAGATCTTGACTAGTTCTGGGGCCATTCTGAGACTTTTGGGAATTTCCACTATTTTGTAGGCTTTATTGACGTGCTTCCTAACTTGGGGTGTCTTCAACATTTTTTAAAGTATGTTGATGAACTTGTGAGAATGGTGCTCTTTTTCATGAGACTTGTCCTACCGTCTAGGCGAGTCTTCTGTCTTTCAATTCCTTTTGGCATTTGGACTCAGACTGTCGAAATCTTTTCCTTAAAGCTCATATTTTTGGATCCTTAATTTTATGGCCCCAGGGATATTCTTCCTTTGAGTGAGGGTTGAAGCCGCCTATTACGACGAGTGCTGCATCAACCTATTTATTTGTCTAAGTGTTCTTTGCAAATTTTCGCTTGAACTTGGGAAGCAGCGCCGTAGAGACGGTTTTCACCAACTTCTTTTTATTTTGGAGTTCTTTTACCCATGATGTTTCAACCATGTCCACCCCTTTTGTCCATTCTTACTCATAATGCCATTTCGAGTTTTCACTGTGCCCAATTTTTATTCACAGAACTCTTTTACTCATGGTTTCATGACCATGCTCGTCATTCCTTTATTTTTTTTTGTGAGGGCATGTTTAAGGTCATGCGGCCAGCATGTGCACTATGGTTTAAGGTCATATAGCTGGATCTTAATGGCGATGGATGACAGTCTATGAAGGCCATGGAGTGAGTATGGTGGTGGTTTGACTCACTTGGGGAGATGGCTCGAAGCTACCTATGAGAGATGGATGATGTATGAAATGCGAGTGAATGATGGTGACCAACTAACTTACGACGAGTATGGATGGTGGGATGGTTTGATGTTTATTGAGCATGGGTGAGACCCAATGCGGAATGATGTAGGATGATGAACGCAATGAACTCACTGGGAAGGTAATGAAGGTGGCGCGCTCACACTAACAGGAAGTTTATATAAAGCATGCGTGAAAGTGCACAGAAAGGCATGTGCATGTACGCGGTGGCGAGTTTATGGTCATGCCTCAGGGACCTGCACGAAGCAGTTTATTGTCATGCCAGTATGATGTGTACTATGGTTTAAGGTCATACAGCTGGACCGTGGTTATGCAGTTTAAAGTCATACAATTAGGACCGTGCAGTTTAAGGTCGTGCAACTAAACCTCCACTACAGTTTAAGGTCATATGATTCGGACCATGGTGTTGAGCCTTTTATCGACATGCATTTAGGACGTGTACTATGGTTTAAGGTCATACAACTAAACCATGGTTATGCAGTTTAAAGTCATACAACTAGGACCATGCAGTTTAAGGTCTTGCAACTAGACCTCCACTACAGTTTAAGGTCCTATAATTCAGACCTTGGTGCTGAGCCTTTTATCATCATGCTGCTAGGACATGTACTATGGTTTAAGGTCATACAGCTAGACCATGGTTATGCAGTTTAAAGTCATACTAGTAGGACCATGCAGTTTAAGGTTGCGCAACTAGGCCTCCGCTACAGTTCAAAGTCATATAGTTCGGACCTTGGTGTTGAGCCTTTCATCGTCATGTGGCTAGGACGTGTAATACGGTTTAAGGTCATACAGCTGGACCATGATTATGTAGTTTAAAATCATACAACTAGAACCATATAGTTTAAGGTTGTGCAACTAGACCTCCACTACAGTTTTAAGGCCATATAGTTTAGACCATGGTGTTGAGCAGTTTAGGGTCATGCAGTATGGATTAAGGCTGAGAAGTTTAGGGTCATGCAGTATGGACCAAGGCTGAGCAGTTTAGGGTCATGCAGTATGGACCGTAGCTACAGTTTAAGGTCATATAGTTTGGACCATAGAGTTTAGGGTCGTGCATCTAGACCATCGTGTAGGTCGCCATGTAAGTGGAGCTTTGTAGGGAATAGGTCTATGGATGGTAATCCGACTCCCTAGGGATAAAGTGGCTAAGACTATTCACAAACTGAGAGCTCAGGTGGAAATGGTGGCCTGATGAAAGATGACCAGCAAAAGTGGCCATCGCAGTGGTTTTAAAGGGGGTAATCATACTTTTTGAGTGAAAGATGAGTCTCTATAACAAGTAACCCGACTCCCTGGGGGTAAGGTAGCTTAGTGTGAAGTTGACTCACTGAGGATTGGGGAAGTAAGAATGACCTTAACTTAACCAGGGATGATGGGCCGCAGTAAGGGTGTGACTCCTAGTGGGAGATGAGGGACAGCTCCTGACTCCATTGGGGAAGTCAGTGTTTAGGTGCAACGGCCCGGGTGTAAGTCCACTAGGGATGACATGTGACGACCCAAACTCTTCCCAGCCAGTTAGAATGCATGGTGCGTCAAGGAGGATAGAAGCTGTGACCAACGCTGGCTGAAGCTAGGTGAAGAGGCCAGCACCGGTTGAGTTGTCCAGGGCCAACTGTGAAGGAGAAGGAGCGTCAGCGCCAGTTGCCCAGCATCAGTTGGGTTGTCCAGCGCCAGCTGTAAAGGACAAGAAGCACCAGTGCCGGTTGAGTTGTCCAATATCGGCTGTGAAGGAGAAGAAGCACCAGTGCCAATTGGATGTGGGCAGTGTTGGCTGTGAAGGAGAAGAAGCACCAGCGCCAGTTGGATGTGGGCTGCGCTGGTTGCTCAATGCCGGTTGCTCAGCACTGGTTGCTCAGCGCCGGCTGCTCAGCGCTGGCTGTGTAGAGGGCTAGCGCCGACTGTGTCTCTGACATGCATGAGTTGGAGGTGACACTTGTTTGATGCATGCTGATGTGAGTGCCACTTGTCCAGATTTTTTAGCCCTTTGGTGGCACTTGCCTCGCCACCCCAAATATGAGAGTACTTAAGCCTCTTCTCTCACCCATGCCCTTCATTCTTACCTCTCTCTGTCTCTCTCTCTAGGACACAAAGTGGAAGAGTGACTTTGTGAGCAGACACTATTGGGTAGGTGAGAGCTGTGAGAAAGGACTTGAGGAGGCCCCATTGTTTACTAGGCAAGTGGATCCATTACCCTTGTATTGTAGTCATGGGAATGCATGGAAACTTGGGCAAATCAGCAATCGAAGTGTATGCAATGTAGAAAAACCTTAAGCCTTTTTCAATGAAAATTTGGGGTTTTGTTTTATAATTATGATGAGTGTAAGAACGGAGTTCTGATTCTTAGATTATGTAAGAAATACATGCTATGTTTGTTAACATTTTGAGAGAATGAATATTATCATGTTCTTCATTATGAAATGATGGTTATGGAAGGCAGTCTTGACCACTGTTAAATGAAACCATGAAATTCCAGGAATATGTATGTTTTTGAATGAGGCTTTTGAACGACCAAATAGTATTTGATTTATCTCAAACTACAACTGTTCGAAAGATACACGAGCCTAGTAAAATATTTGTTTTTACTCCCTGTTGGAATTCTTTACAAAAATGAAGTTATGTTTCGAAATGAGAGGGTATGTCACTGTGGACTGTTTCCTGGATTTGTTATCAGTAACCACTGTTTTTATCAATTTTAGCTAACCAAATGACATCCATTTTCGGCCAAACTACAACCATTTGGAAGATCTATAAATGGGTTAAAAGTTGCTTGTAGAAAATATTTCGAAGTTCTCTTTAGATTGAAAGTTACGCTTCAGTTTAGGAAGGTATGTCACTGTGGACAGTTTTAGCAAAATCACAGATTTAATGCCTCTGATGTCACTAAATTTGACTGACTAAAATGTATCCATTTTAGTCAAAACCCTAGCCATTGGAACTGGTTAAGATTCATCTTTAATTCACATGCTGAGCACTTTCCGAGGTTCCTTCTTGATTTTGAAACATGGGCAAAATTTTAAAGATATGTCACCGTTTTCACTGCACAACAGATTTTAGACTAAGTGTCTCTGCTCTTCGGTTCTTTTGAGGGGAAAAATAAGGTCCAATTGTGCCCAAACCACCCGTAATTGAAAGATTGTTGTGTTTAACATAAAATTTATTTTGGAACTATCTTTAAATTCCAAACGAATCAAAAGTTATGGCCTTATTTTGATAGGATATCGCTGTCTAAAATTACAGGAAATGCTATCATGTGACACTGATATTGTTACTTCGTGATACTGATACGGTTGCTCTGAAATTGCTACTCTGTGATATTTACCTGGCCATTTTGTGATACTAATACTGTCAGATTCTGTTAAATGAACACTGCGCAATGGGTTCCCCATTGGTAGTGCATTGTCTGATTTTGTTATATAAACTCTGATTCTATTTTATGAACTCTGATTCTGTTATATTAATCTGATTCTATTATATGAACTATGATTCTCTTATATGAACTCTGATTCTATTATATGAACTCTGATTCTATTATATGAACTCTGATTCTAATTCTGCTATATGAATTATGATTTTGTTATGAGAGCTCTGACTACTGTTATATGAACTCTGACTTCTATTATATGAGCTTTGATTTTGTTAGATGGACTCTGATTCGGACCGCTACACAATGGATTCTCCATTGGTAGTGAGCCCTCTGATTTTGTAAGTGTGAGCATGTATTAGCTGCATAATGATATATAGGTGATACTCTGTCAGACTCTGTAAGTGTGAGCATGGAGTTGCCTCACAATGATATATATGTGATACTCTATCAGACTCTGTAAGTGTGAGCATGGACTTGCCGCACCTTGACATGTGAGCATGGACTTGCCACATGATCCTTCCCTGACTCCTGATGATAGGAAGGGAGTTAGGCTCTAATTTTACTTGGGAGGGTCGTGCCCCCTAAGATTTTTGGGCACTATCCATCATGACTCCTTTGGTAGTGTAACGTCCTCTAGTGGTGAGAGAGTAAGAGGGCAGCGTCTTGCAAGGCCTCAGCCTATCAAAAACCCCAAAGTGCACTGGGGATGTGTGTGTGAGTGAGGACATTACAAAGTAGGGCCTCTATTTGTCATTGTCCTCCCTCCCAAATGAGGGTAGAAGTCCGAAGCTCAAGATTGGCTTAGCCTGATCACAGTGGCTTCTACTTCGGGAGTGAACTACTATGTTTTGCTTGTCTGAATTCTGTACTCTGTAAGATTTTCTTACTGTAACCATGATATGCAAGTAATGCTCTATAAACTGATTTTTATTATTTTATATGGACTTCATGTGCACTCTAATATGTGACCTTACTCTGTAAGACAAAATATGATATCTGATGAATGATGGGCATGTTAACGTGTATATATTGATAGTCAGGAATGCAAAGGTAGTGATCTGCTTACTGGGCTTTTAGCTCATTCCATCTTAATTTCATAACTGTAGAGAGAAGGGTGGTAGCAGCTGTGCTTAAGGTGGGTAGCAGTTTCTTAAGGGCCTGAAGCTTGAAATCAAGAAGTTTGAGAAGTCGTCTTCTGAAGACTTCCACAGTATGTTTTGGTGATTTTAGTGATATAATGTATTGCTCATTTTGTAAATTTTGGACCAGTAGGGCCTTAAAGAACTTGTAAAGACTTTGATTTGGGAAGATATGAATTGGCTGTACTTTTGGATTGCTAATTGTTGAATGTATGGATTTATTTGAGCTTTCTTTCATGGTATTTTCTCGATTTCGTGTTTCATGCATTGAGCCACTCCCACCTGAGTGACATTCGCGACCTCCGCTCATGATCTCATGCTTTATTGCCCTCTGCAGTGGTCAGGGAGCAGGGTTGTGACAGATATCCTAGCTTGGGTACAACTCCACTAGGGATAGTGATAGGGCATACACTTCTTGAAATACGGCAGGCGCCATGTGTAGCGCTAATGGTTTATTGCGAATATTCAACCGGCTCTGAGTTCTCACAACACAACTGGTGCTGTAGAGCTGAGCAATGTGAATGACCTATGGTGTTATCTAAAGACAATCGATGCTGAGTTAACCGGCGCTGGGGTCGTTTTGGAGACATACCCAACACTAAGTCAACCGGTGCTAAGGTTGTATTTGGAAACACACCATGCGCTAAATCAACCGGAACTAAGGTCGTATTTGGAAACACACCCGGTGCTGGGGTTGTTTGGAAATTTACCCTGTGCTGCGTCAACTGGTGCTGGGGATGGATTGATGAGCATTACGCTGGGCCTTGTGTCGATGCCCGACCCGGCTTATTGTCGCTTGGCTTCTCTTGGACACAACTGGTATTCCAAGTTTGTGAAGGGCTTTTGAGGGCAATGTAGTTTATATAAGGGGATAACCCCGTGTTCCCTTATTTTTCACTAAGGGTAAAAAACTTAAGCAAATTTTCTTTAACTGTGAGGAGAGAGTGCTCGGTTGAAGTTTCTAGCAAGCAGTGGGACTTCAACAACAGTCTCTGTAGTGAAGGTTCTTCAGCATGCAGCAGGATTCTAGCAAGGGTTTTGCAAAGAAGACCTTGGGCCTACGGACTTTGCCTCGAATTTGATGAAGTTACAAGGAGAGTAGCAGGGAAAGGAGAGTTGTCCAGGAAATTTTTTGCGAAAGGGAAGGAATTTCAACTGTCGTTTTACTTTCTGATAGTGATTATTTTAGTGCATCTTAGGAATTTTCTAAGGATTTTTAAGGGGTTTTCTGGTGGTTGTGGTAGCTTTCTGACACTGTTTAGTGATGTCGCAGAGGTTTTCAGGCACTTTCAAAAGTTTTACTGGTGTTATCTTAACTTTTCAACACTGTTAGTAGTGTTGCAGAGGTTTCCCGACAAGGCTCTAGTGAAGTCCAAGCCAAAAAGATAGGAGAGAAGATTTTCTTGTGAGTTTCTGACCATGTGGGAGCAATTTCGGTGAAAGGTGAATGGTCGTAGGAGGTGGACCATTCCGGGGGAAGGCGTACAATTGCTAGAGGTGAACCATCACGAGGAAGGGGTATAGTTATCAGTCTGTCGTGTGTGAAGTGGTGTCGAAGGACGTGGTGACGATTATCAGTCGATGCCACTGAATTCGAGGTGTCACGACTAGGATTTGTGGCACGTGTGAGGGATTTACTCTCAGCCAGTGCAGGCCTTTGAAAAACTCAACTGGCACTGGTGTGTTGGCAATCTGAATCAATGCTGAGTTCTAAAAGACTCAACCGACGCTAGGCATTGAGAAGCTCGACCGGTGCTGAGTGTTCGACAAACTCACCCGTCGCTAATCGTTAATGCGTAACCGACACTGAGCATTGAGGAACTTACCCGGCATTAAGTGTTTGACAAAATCACCCGACGTTTCTCGTTAACACACAACAGGCACTGGGCATTGAGGAGCTCACCCAACGCTAAGTGCTTGAGAGGCTCAACCAGCACTGAGTGTTGGATAGACTCAAACGGTGCTATTCCAGTGCCTTAGCAAATTTTTAGGAGTGAACCACTAAGTCCTTTGTAATCGCTAGTTCTTCTTAACAAATCCCCCATGTGAAGAGGCTCCCAAGGGAAGGAGAAATCGGCGCCCGTGATTTTACGAGTGAAGTTTTATCAAGGGGAAAACCCATTTGGCTAACCCAGCCAGTGTACGATCCAAAGTGGCCTCTTTGCCTCACTTTCATTATTGACCCCGTATGCTTTGAAGTGCATGATGGCAATGTCTGTATTGAAGAAGGGATGGCACTTCTTCACTGTATGCATCGAAACATAGCTTTCGGGGAGAACTTGCCCACCTTGGGGAAGCGAATGGTCCAGGCAAAGGGATTGCTAAGGCGGTGGGCAAAAGGCCTCCGGATTCAGGGAGAGCACTAATACCTAAAGGGATACCTTTCCTGGACTGTCAAGGTATTTGCTTCGTATGGAAGCGTTCTTGAGCATGCTTCATTATTAGCAGCAATCCAGTTTCGGGCAGCTACTACAACCGTTATTCTAATACAATAAAGGTATTGCTAGAGACATGGAGCCATGTGAGAAATACTTAGCTTCTTGGTCATGGCGAAGCGGGAATCTTTTTACTGAATCTTCACTTTATTGGCGGTCTCCCAATGCTCGAGGCTATGTATGACGATTTTGCGCCCTCAAACTCAGTCATCTTCGGTAGTGTTAACTTGGGGGGTGAAGAGCCACTGGCCTATCTTCCAAAGATCTTTGAGGCCTATCAATCAATTGTAGGCCGATCTACCAACGGCAAGGTCACCTTTATATAATGGGTGAAATTCTTTTATGGGGATTATCTCAACGGCGGTCTGGGTACTCCGAAGGGACAAGGGAAGGCAGTTGCAAAAGAGACGCCTCCATTATATCAACTCGAGACTGGTGATGACCGTGTTTTCTTAGCTGTTTACTTGGCCCTGTTCTTGTGTAAGTTTGTGCTTCTTGGCTGGGGGGACGACATTCGTCCTGGGGTACTATATGTGACATGTGACATGGCCAAAGGGCATGAGTATGCCTTTGCTCAGCCAGTCCTATGCAACATATACCATGGCTTGGGGGCCATCTCCCGTGGAAAAGCCTATAAGGGCAAAGAGGGACGGTACGACATCATAGGAGGAGAAGCTTTTCTTGGAGACTTTAAAACTTTGCTCCCTGCGCATTACATTTACAGGTGGCTAGGGGCTTATTTCCCTGACACCTATGTCAAGCATCAGTGCTCAGGAAATAAATTGAGGCCCTTCTTGATGAGGATTACGAACCAGAGGGCTATCTTCCACACCCCAGGGGAAGCTCGGGGTCTATTTGGAAATGATTCTTTGAACATTAGACGGGTCCCCTTTCCGGTCCGAAGCTTCACCGACCATGCTTTTATTGATGAGTTGGGGAAGGAACTGGACTGTGCCCCAACAACGATTAAGGAGTTCATGTTCATGATGAGCATCAGAGGGGGATTCTTACCTTATCGGACTCCTCACAGTGCCAAGTTAGAGGGGTATTTCCCCCATCTGTTCACTCTTCAGCACATGCTTGACCAAGGCTACCCCTTCTCAGAATTCTTCGAAAAGCGTTGGAGTAAGGTGTATAAGGGAGGGCAGAAGAGTTTGGAACTTTTCAAGAGTGTTGGCTGCCGGAGCATATACGGACCGCTTGGTCTATGTGTCTTGAAATGACAGAGACCAGCAAGTATGTGCTACCTCACATCGGTAGGAGAGTTCAAACCACTAAGACATATGTGAATTGGGGGAGAATCACCAGTAAGGGCTATTAAGAGAAGGATCACCCGTGGAAAGAAGTGAATAGTAACTGGCGCAAGGACACTAGGCAAAGGAGGTTGACAAATGCTCCTGCTCCCGACATTGTGTTCGCCTTGGATTATCCCTCCAACTGGAGGGCTTTAGGGCTTCTGCACGAGAAAGAAGCTGATGAGGCCTCACCAGAATTCCTTGTAATGAAGACAATGACTAGGAGTGTCTTCGACAATCTCTGCTCGATCTTCGAATGGGATGAGGGGCAACAAGTCCCTGGTTACGAGAAGCAGCCACCACAGGACCTGAATGCCCTAATCGAGAGTGGTCCCCACAGTAAATTGGCTGGAAGGTCTTCTCAAGGAGGTGGATCTGACGCGGCAGCTTCTATTCCAACAGGGGGAATGAAAAGAAAGCGCCTGACTGCTGCGGACACTCATGCAGCGTCTTCAGCTAGTGGGCGGATTCGGAGGCACAAAAGAGACAAGCTTCTTGTGGTGTCAGAAATAGGAGGTAGGCCCTCCTCTTCTGATCTTTTAAGAATTTTTCTATTATCACCATCTGCTTCTGCGAAATGTTTTATTTTCTTTAGAAACCGAGGCAGACGACTCTGATAGTTCTGAGCCTATTGGCATTTCTTCTGATCGGGAGGGGACTATGGATTTTAGGGAGACAACCTTGAGTCCAAGGGTAGTTCCTGTGTCTGAGGCGGCTCAGGTGGAGACCGAGGAGGATGAAAGCCCTGAAGCAACTACTCCAGATAGGGGCTCAGATGTAAATGTGGCCTCCATGCACGAGGAGTTTAGTGCCTCGATCGAGGTAGGGGCT
The DNA here is from genome assembly GCF_000471905.2 of Amborella trichopoda. The sequence continues at coordinate 2,300,016 of NW_006499364.1, forward strand.
ATGACTCGAGGAAAAGAATCTAAAGTTGAATATGTGCCCGATCATCAAGAGGTTGCTGCTCTGTGGCCCCGAGTCATGAAGATGACGGGACTCAGCTCTTTGTGGCCGAGGTTCTGGCTGTTGAAGACGAGGGCCAATGGAGGAAGCCACTGCCAGGGATGAGTCGGCTGACGGAGGCCAAAGAGAAGGATCTTGATGATGCTGAGGTGACAACCTAAGAGTGTGAGGAGCAAGGGGAACAGTTTCCTCTACAACATGTTGGGACAGAAGTTGAGGTTCCCATAAGAGAGGGTCCAGAGAGCGAACCTGGCATCGAAGAGCCCATGTAGATTGAGGCCGGGGATGTTCATGAGCCTAAAGGGGAAGAAGCTCTAGGCTTTGCCCTTGTTTCGAAGGAGCATGTGACTCAGATTCCTATCTCTTCAACAAGCCCGGTCCTTAAGGTCGAGGTGTCTTCCGCAGTGGTGGCCTTAGCAGCACCGTCCAGGCCTGTTTTCGGTGGTGTTTCTAGCATGATTGAAGGTATGCTTAGAGAAAGCCTTCAGGCTTGAGGGAGCTACCTTTCAATGAGATGGGAGAAGGTTTGGCCAGGTTGAGGGAGTTTGCTCGGACTATTGCGGTCGAGACAGCGCCAGAGGTGCTTTCCCATTTCCGTGCAACTCTAAACTAGTTAGAGAGCTGAAGATTGGGAGTGATTCATCATGAGGAAGAAGCTCGAAGGGTAGCCTCCTTGAAAGAGCTGATCTTGCACAGTCATGAGAACATAGATGCTTGTATTGAGAAGAAAGCCTTGATAGGTGGCTACCAGTAGGACCTCAAGAAAGAGGCACAAGGGGGCTTCAAGACAATGATCAAATTCATAAAGGTAATGTGAATACTGAAGGAAGAATTCACGGGCCTCGAGACAGAGAAAGCTCAAAGGAAAGCCATGGAGGCCTCTTTGGTTGCAGATTTGTCTAAACTCAATGGTACAATTGAGTCGGAAACTGTGGTGATGACAGGGGCAACTAAAACAGTGGTGGAGCTAAAGGCACATGTTCAAGGCACCGAGACTTCTCCTAGCGTGCATAGCGCAGAGATCAATAAGATGATTGATCATTTTTTAGCATGTCATTCCCCTTCTCGTCTCTTTTTTTTTTTCTTAGCACTTGTAAAAGTTTTGACTGATGAATAAAGTGCTTCTCCTTTTGATTGACTTTATTAAATGGTTTCCTTCTCTCTTTAATTTTACGGTGCTTCATGTGATTATTTTGAATGCCTCTCAACACTTTCCTCTTCTAAAGAGACTAATACCCTAGGCCTTGTTTAGCCCCATGGAGGACTGTCGCGGCTCGGATAGCTTCGAAATAGGGAGTCATGGCTTTTTCTCCTTTCAATGTCTGATTGGCCAAGGACTCATAGTTCATTTTCCACATGATTTGGTGAGCCTGATTGCTATAAATAGTCCAGTCAGGAGGGGCTTTGGCGTCCATTAGTGGCGCGTTTACTTCAAGCTCATCATAGCTTTCAATCTTCGGTACGAACTCTTTGAGATGCTTTTAAGCGGTACGCGTGACCTTAAATTGACTCCGAAGACAGCGGACTTCGATCCTCAAGTATGCTAGAGCATCCTACCCCTGAGAGCGAGGAAGTTGCCCTTCACTGAACTTCTCTCCCGAGAGGTCGGGGAAAAGTAAAACTTTTGGCTAGATAATGGTAAGAGGAACATCCCCTATAATTATAGCAACCGGTATTTGAAAAACATTCCGTGGATGTTGTCGCACTGCTTCGGCTTTCAAGATTGCAATGGGGATATGCAGGACTTTTTGATGGTCCAACATATAGGTGATCCTTGGATCCGATAATTTTACCCCCATGGCTTGCTCGATCTGAGAAATGACTTTTGGTTCATTTTCTAGCCAGGATGGCTCAGAACTGGGGGTAGAAGGTGAAGACTCTTTTTCAAAGGAAGGAGAAGTTTCTTGAGGGATGATGGTTGGGATGTTGGAATGAAGAGTAGTTAGGGGTAAAATTATGCCCTGCCTTTCTTCCTCCCTGAACATATTGACTAATGTCCTCCCAACATCCACAACATCTTAATGAGACAAAGATGCAGTCTTGCTTGTAGCCTCGTGACCTTCATCACTCAACTTTTGAGGTGATGCCAGATCTATGAAATAATATTTTGCATTTGCATAGTGAGTTTCGGCCACAGGGAATGGTCTTTTGTTAGCATAGACATATGTTGTCTCCCATTTCAGCTATACTTTAAACAATGATGTAATGTTGATGGAATCACCCCCTGATCCCTTGGCCAACCGAGGAGAATATCGTAAGAAGTATCGATATCGATTACATGAAATTGGGCGTAATCGTTCAGCTCACCGATCTTAAAACGAAGGCGTATCGTGTCAACCGGCTTCTCTCCTGATTGGTTAAACCCCTGAACTGTGATGTGGGTCGGGGTAAGATCTTTGAACCCCAACCCTAATTGAGTAAGGATCCTTCTAGGAATGAGGTTGATTGCTGACCCTCCGTTTAACATGATTCGGTTGATGGGGCATGCATGTAATTCACCAGCAACAAAGAGAGGGCGATTATGAAAATTTTTCCCCAATTGTAGATCGTCCTCTAAAAAGGTGATTGGCATACATCCTTGTAGAATTGTCGGGTCTACCTTGATAGGCTCTAATTTTATCTCGTACACTTTTGGGTGAGAGAGAGCTTGAACCAAAGCCATCCGGTAATCCTATAAAATCATGAGGGCATCGTAGAAGTTGAGAAGTGCAAGAAGCTTCCATAGATGCCCTGTCACATCATATTTCACCTTCTCTTGATCAAGGCCTTGTATTCCTGGTCCCGCCACTTATTTGGAAGGCATATTAGGTTGAGGAGAAGGTTTGAGTAAAGTGGGTTTATTTTCGCTGGCTGGCTGACTTGATTGCACAACGGTCTTGGTTTGAGAATTGGAAGTTTGAGCTTTCATAAGAGACTGAGTGTCTGAGATAAAATGGGTCCCAGGAAATTGGAGGATAGGGGGATTGTTTAAGGTATTTGGCTTAGGAAGAAGTTCAAGGAGCTGTAGGATAGGCAGACTAGTCTTTGGATTAAGGGGCAGTGGTGGACTATGAAAGTTCAAGGTGCCTAATTTCTGCGGTGGAGGCTGCAGCGTCTTCCCTGATTTGAGATTTATCTGCCTCGTGGAGGGTATTACTCCAAAAATTTGCACCATGTGGCAAGCTCCCTGAGAATAGAAGCTTTGCCCTCTCGACTCTCTCAATCTCTGCTTGAAGTCAGGCTCAAGGGGCCACTGGGGTTTCTTTGGCTTCGACTTCTTGAGCTTCTTTGTGGTAGGTGGATCTACCTTAGCTTTAGCTTTCAAGGCATCGGCAACTATTGGGAATCCTACTGCCTAAGTCAGGGTCTTTCTCAATCGTTTCCGTTGTGTCTTGCTTATATTGATTCCTTCGAATTCCCGGTCGAGAGCCTCGAAGTTTGGGCACATCAAAGTCATACCTACAGGAGACATAGACAAGGAAGAATTAGAAGAAGGAGAAGAAGGAGGAGTAGGGTTAGAAGGTGGGGGACTTTTAAGGTCGTTCCCCTCATCAGACCAATTTGGGCAGCTTTTTACTTCATCACCAGAGTTGGACGATTGCAGGGGTTATTTTAGGTCTTGACCTTTCTTAGATTGTTGGGGAGTGCTTTTAACATCATCACCCTCATCAGACGTGTGCAAGGGGTCTTTTAGGTCTTTCTTTTGCTTAGACCATTGGGGAGTGTTTTTAACATCGTCATCCTCATTGGACGTTTGCTGAGTGGAAAATGGCACGAGGGTGCCTTCTTGACAGGATGAAGAAGGAAAAAGGATCATGCTGGGGATGAAGTTCAGCAAAGTTGGCAACGGAGGAAGGGGCCGAAGAAATTCCTACTCAAATGTGGGTTGAGCAGTCTTGTTTCTTCGACGAGCAGTCCTTGGGGCCCGTCTCTTTCTGATTTTTTGCGGTTCTATTTGATTTTTTTTACTGGGTTGGCGATCAGCGCCAGCTTGACGAATCGCTTCTCGCCTCAAATACTTGAGTCTTCTTCGGCCATGGTAGATCATCCATGGCTAAGAAGTTAAGGATCCTGCAAAGTCTGAGTCATTGATCGGAAGGTCCTACCTTGTAAGATCTTCTTGCCCCGAGGAAGTGATTTGGGGATCGCATACAGGGAGGTTGTAAAATTCTTGACACTCTCGCATCTTCTTTGCAAATATATCAAGGAAAGTGGTGCATTCCGACAAATAAGGACCTCTTATTTGGTGGAATGGGTACCAATGATCTTCAGTCTCCTTAGCGAGGCGGCGGGGTTGCCTTGCTTGCTTTAGTGTGATTATGCCTTCCTGAAGCATTAAAATGAATAGGGCGTTGAGGATACCCAGCATTTCGTCCTCCTCTTTAATGATTACGGAATGGGAGGCCTCACTTACCCCAAAGGCCTTCTTTAAATCTTCAAGCTTTATCTGACCTTTTAGAATCAGGGCCTCAACGATATCCTTCAACATGTAGCAGTCATATGTGGGATGGTTGATCCTCCGAAGGTAGGCACAATGATTTGCCTGAGTGTCAAGGCCAGATTGCTCAGGGAACCTGGTTTCTAGCAGCAGGATCATATTTTGCTTCAATAATAACTGGAACAACGCAGGGACCCATTCCTTCTCAAAGGGATAGACCTTATTCCTATCCCTGGTGAAATAATCACTCTAATCAAAGTCAGCTTGGGGTGTTATCTTCATCGTGCTTACCTCTTTAGAGAGGTCCAAAGTTTAAGCGAGAGCCTTCTTTGAATCAGTGACCATAACGGCTGCACTAATTACCCCTTTCTATTGCCTGCCCCATGTGTTATTCCGAGAGCCACCATTGCCTCGGTTGTTCATTGAACTTGTAGATGGTTGTCGTGCCCCACCATGATGGCGTGACAAAACTTTTATGCGAACTGATTTAGAGGTCAACTTTGACATGGAAGTCGGATTGAAGGCCTCGACATGTAAAGCGATTTCAGGTCGCATGTTTTGCATGCAAGTCTGAACAGCTTCCTTCTCATAAGATTAGGATGGCGGGAAGCCAAGTTTCTCCATCTTGATATGAACTGATCTATGGGCTCATCAGGGTCTTGAGTCAAGGTGAGAAGCTCGATGGTTTGAACTTCTCTCTCGAAATCATAGAAGCACTGATAGAACAGTTTTTCCATCTCCTCCCATGTATGTACGGAGTTTGGAGGAATTCGGGCATACCAATGGAATACTAGGCCATCAAGCGTTCCAACAAACTGGCAGAGAATAAGTCTCCCGTCAGCTGTTGTTTCCCGACATGCTGCTTGGAACATGGCAATGTGCTAGTTTGGGGAGGTGGTTCCGCTGAATTGAGGAAACTTCCCTTTCTTATAGTCTGAGGGGAATGGGACCTGATCAATATAAGAAGGATATGGTCTATGATAAGGGGCCGCACCCTGTATGCCTGGAATTTGTATGTTCTTTAGGCTATGGGTGATCATAGCGTAAACATCTGACTGAGAAATCGGATGAGGGACAAACTTGTCTTGTGTGGTCGACGGAGGAGGCTGCCATAGAGGTACACCATCAGAGTGATGGGAATTGGCCTCATGGTTAGCCAACTGGCTTGCAGTGTCAACACGATCGGGCTCGCTTACGACCATTATGCTAGCAGTTTCTCTAGGGAGGTCAACGTTAGTGGTAGCTGAAGGCTTGCGAGCTTGATGGGTCATACATGGTAGGTTAATCAGTAAGGGTCAGCATGCCCCGACTGAACGTAACTTTTGTACGCAAATCGCGTTTGGACCGGTTCTCGACAGTCTTGGAGCCATGGATGGGGAGCCAGTTCACGATGGTCTTGAGATGTGACTGAGGAGCCGGTTCACGATGGTCTTGGGAACGTGGCTATTGAGTGGCTGGGTCTTCTTCTGCTATAGTAACCACAGCATAGGCTCATTGAGCTCTTCTTCAGACTTCATGGTGTGAAGGGGGTAGAAGGGATTACGTGAAGAGGGTCGTCAAAATTGACTGTTTTGACTACCTTGATCACCTCCCTAGTCAAAATTCGTAGACCTCTATTGCGTTTAGCCTTGAGGTTTTAATGGACCGCGCCAAAACTGCGATCTAGGTTGCTGCTGGTCAACTCTACTTCCATAGGAAAGAGCTGCCTCATCAAGTGTGGCAATGGATGAGGGCTAGAAACTGGAGTCATCTTGGGCTGGGAAGGATGAAGGACTCGATCTTCCGTGAGGTCCATGCCCCAAGCTGTCTTATGAGCACCATAAACAAGACCAAAATGTTGGGGTTGGTTCAGGATGGTATTCTTGGGGAAAACCTTCGATTACCAAGGTTGGAGTGCTTTCTCGATAAAGGAGGAATAGGCAGGAGTAGGGTCGACTCATGAGGAGGCTTGAGTCCAGGACGAGGGGACATCTGAGATAGCGACGTGTGTGCGCACCTTGAAGAAGGATTACGAGAGACCTGAGGGTCAACCTGGGCTCATGCGAGTGATTTGGCCTTAAGAAGCCAAGAACTATGAGCAGGTGTCTGTAAGAGAATAGGTATGGGTCTGCCCCTAACAGGGTGCGCTTTGTGTGTGCATAAGAGGAAGATGACAAGGTCGTATCCTGTGTACTCGGGTTAGCACAATAACGGCGTTGCCTTGAGTAGTGAGATGCATATGAGTAGCGTGCGCAGGACCTGACCTTGGAAGGTTCGATCGTGAACACGGTCTAGACGCAATAGAAGGGTTGCCCCGAAGTGTGACTCGAGTAGGTGACCCACGAGCCTTGTGGTATGTGTGAGGGATGAAGACCATGGGGTTTCTGCCTCGATGTGTTGAGCCTCTAGTGATAGAGACCAACGGATAGGAATGTGGGGGGTAGCCTTATGGCGACCCGCAGAAGCAATGGCAGATTGCTTGCCTTTTGCAGAAAGGGATCGAATGGCCTTCCGGCATCCATCAGAAACATGACAGGCAAGAGACTTGCCAGTGGCTGGGTGCTTGTTGTGTGGGGTAACATAAGTGTCATCCATGGAAGATGCCTTGGTGGAGTTTCCACCAGAGCGAAGAGATGGGGAGTGAGGGACCTTCAAGTCCCTCCTAACACCAGTCCAGGTTAAGACCTGGGAGCTAGACAAGGGGACTTTGCTCAAGAGGATGGTTGGGAAAGAAGTCGAAGGACCTTGTTCCCTAGGGACACTCTCGAATAAGGAGATAAGAAAATCCCTGATCCGGATAAATGGGTTACAGAACCCAGCAGCCATAAGTGAATGAAAAAAGAGAATGAAAGCAGATAAAGAAGAAACTAGCGAAACAAGAACGATCCGACAAGGGGTAGTAAGTCCCCAGTGGAGTCGCTAAGCTGGTTAGGTGCCTCAATCTCACCCTTCAGTTTCTTGGAGGATCAGGCAGCACATGTCTCGTGTTTCGGGAGAGACCTGGGATGTTTATGAGATCGCTCTCTCGAGAACCTCGTTCGAAAATGTGGGCAGGTGTTACCAACCGGTGAGAGATGAATTTAAAGGTGGGTTCTTGACTTACTCGGGCTGACTCGCATGGGCACCCTCTTAAATCATGAAGAAAGCCCCCCAGTGATGAAAATGGTTCTGAATCACCTACCTTAGCTCGTTTTCTTCTTATTTTTTGCTTTCCTGTAATTACACACATATATGGCAAAGGTTATGAGACAGGTGGGTCAGACCTGACCCATTTCCTCTTTGATGAACATACGCAAGCATGCATATTCAGAAAGAAGAAAGAAAGATGAGGGGGAGAAGAATTCGATCAAGCAAGAAGATCAGAGCAGTGACTAGGTTGGTGAATGATTGGCATAACATGGTGGAAAAACGAGCTCGGTAACTGAGACCGATTCACAGGATCGCTACTAGAGATTGTTGCCAATATCGACTAGCTAAGCGCGATGGTCGGTCTATCATGGCAGTAAAGCGAGCCAAGCGAATCTGACGCAACAACAATATGGCTTGACGACAGGACTGTCATGAGATGCTAACCTTAATCGCTCTTGGTCCAACGAAAGAGTAACTGGGGAATGATTAAAGAGAAGAAGGGAATAGATGGAAGGAGAAAGAAGCAGGAAGAGAGGAGGGAGAAGAAGGAAGAGGAGATGTAGCCGGCGCTAGACATTGCTGACTGTTTCAGGAGATGGGAGAAAGAGGAAGCAGTCAGCACTAGGCTTCTCCGACTATGTTAGATGATAAGAGAGGAAGGGTACCAACTGGCCTTAAGTCTCGCCAACTGACAGAAAAAGAGAGGAAAAACCAGTCGGTGCTAGGTCTCGTCGATTGACAGAAGATGAGAGAGAAGACCAATCGACACCAAGTCTCACCGACTGATAGAAGAAGAAAGAGTAGACCAACCGGCGCTAAGTCTCACCGACTGATAGAAGAAGTAAGAGAAGACCAATCGGCATTTGGTCTCGTCATTTGATGGAAGAAGAGAGAGAAAACCAACTGGTGCTAGGTCTCACTGACTGATAGAAGAAGAGAGAGAACCAACTGACGTTAGGTCTCACCGACTGATAGAAGAGAGAGAGAAGACCAATCGATATCAAGTCTCGTCGACTGATAGAAGAAGAGAGAGAAAACCAACTGGCACTAGGTCTCACTGATTTGATTTAAGAGAGAGGAGACCAACCGACGCTAGGTCTCGTCAGTTTACAGCAGAAGATAGAGAGGAACAATCGGCGTTAGGTCTCACCAATTAACAAGAAGATAGAGAGGACAAAACGATGATAGGTCTCGCCAGTTGAGTGAAGAAGATAGAGACCAGAAGAGAAGAAAAGAGAGAAAGAAATGAGAGAGAGAAGAGAGGAAGAGAGACGAGAGAGAGAAGAGAGAGAGAGAGAAGAGAGGAAGAGAGAGAGAGAGAGAGAGAGAGAAGAGAGAGAGAGAGAAGAAGAAGAGAGAAGAGAGAGAGAGAGAGGAGGAGAGAGA